>JBBIGA010130516.1:0-22685 GCA_037576975.1 Alestes dentex | reverse complement strand
GAGAGAGGAGAGAGAGACAGAGAGTTATAGAGAAAGAGGGAGGGAGGGAGGGAGAGAGAGACAGAAAGAGAGAGAGACAGAGAGAGCTAGAGAGAGGGAGGGAGAAAGAGAGAGACAGAAAGAGAGAGACAGAGAGAGCTAGAGAGAGACAGAAAGGGAGGGTGAGCGCTAGAGAGAGACAGACAGGGAGAGTTATAGAGCAAGGGAGAGGGAGAGAGAGAGAGCTAGAGAGAGACAGAGAGGGAGAGTGAGAGCTTCAGAGAGACAGACGGAGAGAGTTATAGAGAGAGAGGGAGATAGAGAGCTAGAGAGAGATAGAGAGAGAGAGAGAGAGAGAGAGAGAGAGAGAGAGAGAGAAGTTGATGTTATGCAATGTCAATATCAGATTTGATTTGTAGTCCAGAGAGCCAGCAGGTTTTTCTCTTCTTCCAGACACTTACAACAAAATCAGATAAACTGATACATTATGCAAGAGGCTTGAGTTTAAAAATTGCATCCTAATGTTACAAGACTCACTAGACATGGCCAGACATATACAGTAGGCCTATGCAGTCGAACAGTTCACGCTGCAGTGAGATGACTCACTGAGAGCGTGTTTAGCATTCTTTGCTGTGGAAAAGAATGCTCCTACAGTGCCAGTCTGCTGACTGATAGATGTCTTCCTGTTTTTCCGTTACAATTACATCGTTACATTAACAGTTTTACAATTGTATAGAGTTTGCATTTGTCACTATGGAATATGATACACACATTAATGATGTAATACAAACTTGATCATCTACATGAAGGGTTGTGACTAATCAGTCTAAAGTGTGTGATGTGTGTGACTGTCTGAAATGTGTTGTCAGGCCAAAAGTAGAACTAATGAAGTCTAACTAAAAGTCCAACTGTTTTTTTTTTTATTGCTCTGATCAGACTATCCTAACATTCCCATTCTTAAATGCTTCTTGATGAAGGGAATCATTTTGCTAATCATATTCATGACCTTTGGTAGAACTTTCTTTGATTTATTTTATTCCTTTCATTATTTCGTTTCCTTCCCTTTCTGTCTTTCTTTTCTATTGTTTCTCTGAAGTACACTAGGTACATGTATTTGCTGCCCCCTGCTGGTTTCTACTGTATAAAGTAAAGTAAGGCTAAGTGCTCCCTTGTAGTCACACTACACCACAGCACAACACAGTACACAGTGTGAAATTAAGCATATAATATCTCAGATAATGGTATCAATAAATGCACCACTCATTATAGTCTCTTAACTTGATTTTTCATCTGTGTTGTCTCTATAGTTAAACAGCGATGTGGTTTACCCTAGCACAGCCATCTACCCAAAGAGTAAAATGGAACTATTAAAGAAAGACAGCATATCTTGTTCAGTATAACAGCACTAAAAATACAGACAACAAAAATGACTACAATTACAACTAGTTTATAGGCCTAACAATTGTGAAATTTTTGTCTTATATTTTTGTCATATATTTATTAAACTGACAGTATACACAGTAATGATGTACGTGTAAGTGACTGAACCTGCACTGTTTTACTCCAGTTCATTAATTTCCAAACTGTTCAGAATATCTGCCTCCTCCTCCTCGTCCTCCTCCAGAAGGCAGGTCCGAGCAATAGCTCTGGTCACAACATATGGATCACAGTTGGCAGCCGGACGGCGGTCCTCCAAATAGCCATGCATGTCCTGGGCCACGTGGCGAGGGATGCGGATGCTGGCCCCTCGGTCAGCCACTGCTGCTGAAAACTCATGGACTGAGGAGGTCTCATGGAGGCCTGTGAGCCGCCGCTGGTTGTCCCGACCACCATGAGGGTCATAAACCTGGACATGCTCAGCATGGCGCAGACGGAGTTTTTCTATGGCCGTCTCAATGTGCCTGACATGATGGGGTATTGTGGGAGAAAAGAGAGAAACCACATGGAAACATGGTTTGATGTGTGTTTAAAACCTGACAGCACTTTTAGATGTCCAAACATGAGGAATGTGCCACTTCACCTCCCCTTACAGAACACTGTTAATCACCTGCTCAGCTGAACCCTGAATAAACCACGTTTTTCTGATCCTGCCGAAAAAATAAAACCCACCATTTAAAATCTTCTCAAGTTGCAATCACCTGTTAAAGTCTGAAAAAAGTCCCCATAGATGACAGGTTTGGCTGATTCTTTAGTGAAAGCGAGTTAACACATTCTCTACAGGAAATCCTCTATTTTTCTTCGGATTTTACTGCACAGATTAAGTTCCTTTGGAAAAAAAAAAACCTTTTTCCATGCCCTTATTTGCAAACCCAAAGTTTTGCATATAACTATACGTTCATAAAATGATTTCAGGAAGATGCTAGGGAGCTCAGCGTGTTTCAAATAATTTGTAAATGTGGAACTAGGATCTTACAAGCCTAAGGGCCCCTGTGCAGTTTCTCACCTGCACCCTTCAGTAGTTACACAAGATGGAAAGATGCAAGTGAGGGTGTTTATATCTGTCCATACTAAGAACAGATTCATTTACAAACAAAATGAAAAACTAAATTAAGGAATTAAACTAGTCACAAATAAGCAGAAACTAAATGGAAAACACTCACTCAAATCAACTCAAAAACCCAACAGGTAGAACAAAACAGGGATAACGAACACCCAGCAGGACAACAAGAAACTCAGGCTACAGGAGAAACCATAGCAGACTAATACTAGGGCTGTATGAAGTAAAAACAAGAAAAACCTGAGAACAAGAACTGGGTGAGGTTGCACACAAGACTTTAGCTGCTTTCCAAAAGCTAGTGTGCAGGTTCTAGATAGCACTTTCCAATGTTTGTGTCATCCAAAGCAAAATGTAATGGTCTACCAAAGGCTGCTTTGAATGGGCAGTATGTAACAGATAAAACACAGCTACTGAAAGTTGGCTAGACACTGATGGTAATGATCTGAGGTGCCATGCAAAACTTTATTTTTTTGACTGGTATTCTATCCTGTAAGTTAAACAAACGGTTCAGTTTGCTGAAAGCAGCTTCATCTCACACCTTGCGTTTAGTTTAATAGAAAACAAATACATTATGAAAATAATAAAGACTGGATGAAGACTGCAAAAGATACTCCAGTATGGTCCTCGAAAACTATTTTTCAAAATATCTTCCTGTTTAGAACAGCCTTTGATGAGAGAGTAGTCTAGAATCCATCTAACCTGGGCCACAGCTATGCTCAAAACTGTAAACTGTGTCAAAAACAGTATGTCACAATTAGAGGTGAATTCACTTAACACGGCGGTAGGAGGTTTTGGATGCAGCTACAGTTGGGTCAGAGAAGGAAGGGGAGAAAAATCAAGTAACTGTAACAGTATGAAGGTGTAAATTTAAGACATTTTAAATGTGTCAACAAACCCAAATTTATTCTTAATAAAAAGAACTTACTAAAACGTGGCCAATTAACTACTAAATTTGTGGCAATCACTTAGTTGTCTCATTCCCACAACTTATGAAATTTTTTGTCATAACTTTAAAATCCCAATTTAATTCTTCTATTCCCATCTCATTCCCACAAAGTTTACCACTTGTAGCTTAGTTATTAGAAAAGGATGTCACCCTAGAACCAAGTCTGAATTAGAAAAGAGTTGTACAAAATCCTAAAATAACTCCTAATTAAGTTATAATGAGTAATACGTGATAAAATCCTCTTAGAATGCCTTGTTTATCAACAACCGATTCATTGTAAACAGTGAATTAAATTATATGATTTATCATTTTTTGTTTGTGCTGTTCCTAAACAACTTTAAATACAGAACAAAACTTATAAACACAAACAATAGTAGTGTAATCTGAAATGTGCATGTGTGCATGTGTGAAGCGTACATATCCCCACAGTACTCAAATCTAGTATCCAGTATACTGAAACTACGGTGTACTATGATAAGCAACCATGCAAAGTTTTATTAATGTAGTAATGAGGCAAACGTCCAAATGCAGTTTGCGTGCATCTGTTCTTCTCGGTGTGTCCAAAAGTAATACTCACTTCAACCCCCCCTCGGCTCTGGTGGCCTCAGTGCTGAAGTTGGTGTGACAGCCAGCTCCATTCCAGTTTCCTGCCATAGGTTTGGGGTCCAGTGTGGCGACCACACCAAAGTCCTCACTCACTCTGTGTAGCAGGAAACGTGCCATCCACAGGTGGTCTCCTATCTCAGTCCCCTCACATGGGCCGATCTGGAACTCCCACTGCACACACAAGCATAACCAAAGATGCTTAACCATGCATGTAAAGCCCAGAGCGCATAAAGCACTCAGTATTCAGAGCATGGGGATGTTCAGTGATGTGTACCACTGAACCTCACACAACGTGTCCTGCATTCGGATTGAGCTTTTTTTTACAGTATCAAGTGCACCACTGCTGTAGCTCAGGGTGTAACAGGATTTGTACCATGACAGAGCACCTGAGAATTCTTTGAATTGCTCCAACAAAAACAAGGCCTTCATCAGTGCCATTCTTTTACTGTTGTGGAATTTATTGTTATAAAATTGAATGAAGAAATAATTCATTCGATGACATGGGCTTATGGTGACACCACAAGGATGTTGGGGTTGCTGTGTATGATGTTCAATTAATAATCTAATGTATTATTAATAATAATTAATAATAATTACTATAAACTAATGGTGGAACCTTGGGACCTATTAGGCCTTCAGGAAAGGCTTAATGATTTCTAGGAACTAAAAAATAAATGTGTTCAATTTAGAGCTCATTTTATATTTAAACTGTGTAGCGTTTGAATTATGCACCATTGTCAAGGTTTGGTCTGAAACAAAATTTTCTCCGGATGTTATAAATAAGATTATTTCTGCTGTGCTTGTGTGGAAGACTAATAAAAATTTAGGCCAAGCTGTTTGTGTCTCCCACACAAACCAGACAACACACACACCTCTTGATAAACAAGTTCCTCTTTAAAGGAATCTACCACCTAATTTGCTATTGAAAGCAGAATCAGATTACTGACTTGAAATGACAGTGAAATCAACCAAACAAATTGCGGTTTACGGAGCTTGGGACCAATTAAAAAAAAAAAGTCTATGTCTCTGTTTGTGAATACAGGCTGTAGCCAGTTAACATATAACTAAAATCCCCTAGATGTGTTAGTCAGACAGGAGTCAGTGAGGTTATTCTTTTCTTGTTTTGATATTTACATTCTAAAATCCTTGCTCTAACAGTCACAGTTTACCACAGCGATCAGCAATTCCCACACTAAGCAATCTAGTGTGTTAGCAGTAGGCAAGCTAACAAAGAAGATTCCATGACTAACCAATTGGTTTTTAACTTTCTTCATTTATAAAGCATTCAAACCTAATCTCATATTATTAGTCGCTTTGGATACAAGCGTCTGCCAGATGATTGCAATGTAACGTGCTTATACAGATTAGAGGGAGATAACTATAAGATTACCTGAGAGGGCATAACCTCTGCATTGGAACCACTGATTTTGATTCCAGCATACATGCAGGCTTTATAGTGAGATTCCACAACGTCTCTGCCAAAGGCCCTATCTGCACCCATGGCACAGTAGTACGGACCTGAGGTTACGGGAAGAACTTAGTCAAGGCACACAGACAGACAATAAACATTACTAGTGATAAAAATGATGTAAAAGCTATAGTTTTAAAAACGGAACCTTCACCTTAATGTTTAACATTGCATTGTACTATACACCATACACAAAATGTCTTAATGCTTCTACTTGGTGAATATCATTAATGCTAAAAGAAAAACCTTACCGTATTAACTTCATATGAGAAAAAAAGGGTCTAAATGTGATTAAATTACTAACAAACTTGGCTAATTCTCCAGTTCTCAGTGGTGCTGGAGTTAGGGTTAGGGTTGAGATTAGGACCAGAATTAGGATTAGGATTACAATTATTAGAGTTACAATTATTTCTGAGAACTAGACAGAGATTAAAATTAGAGTTAGAGTGACTGTTAGGTTTAGGGCTAAGAAACATTTACGTATTTGATAAACATGAAGAATCTTATAGTCATTTAGTTTTATTTAAGGTAAGGTCAGTATCTAAAGCATCTACAATGATCCATCCAAGTAAATCTTTAGATCTGTACTATTTTTTGGTACTTTTACTGAATATCACAATGCAAAAGGCAGTAGGTGTTTACAAACTGAAAAAATTGAAGTGCAAGGTTTCTCTGTGACAGTGCCAGTATTTACTATTATGCTGAGTAGCTGTATTTTTATCATATGTATAAGAGGACATTGATATTAGTAATAAACTATTGACTTAGAATAACATGAGATAACAAAACTTACACCTACGCTAACACACTTTATGTTTTCTCTCACCTTGTGGTTTAGGGTAACCTTTTGTGGGCCAACCATAAGGATGTCCATCCATGCCCAGCAGAGTGTACTCTTGCTCTATCCCAAACAAAGGGTGAGACTCCTTTACCCTCTCCATGATCTTTTTGCATGTGTACCGATGATTCATGTCTACGAGTAATAAAGAATAAATTAACTAAATTAACTCCAGCCTGTGATGATTGAGACATATTATTCAGTAACTACAACAGATCATTCAGCAACTACTATTAGTTATTCAATAAATACTAGGAAATTAATATGTATTGAGGGACAGAAGTGTGGAATGTCTGGAATTCAAGAGAACATTCAAGCATTGCTCATCGCTCGTCCATCTGTATCAAAGAGTAAAACAGGAAACCAATTGACATAAAAGACAGTGAGACGATGCTGAAACTGCCCTTTGATTTGTATGGATTCTTTTTTTGTTGTTTTCAATAAACACTCCAGAATAATTGTCCATAATGTGCATGCCTAAGAATTCAGATGTGGTCCTTCATACCTGCGGGTTTGCGGTCATATTTGAGCACCTCACACAGCACCAGCTTATTGGGGTCCAGAGTGAAAGGGTCTCTGAACATACGTACTGGAACCAGGAACATGTCACTGTTTTTACCCTTGGCCTGGCCTGTGCTAGAGCCATCGAAGATCCACTCTGGAATATCTAACACAAAATTAATCCAATAAATGAATATTTAATGCTGATCAGATTAGACAAACTTCACATACACTTTTAGCAAACAGGGCTCTACATAAGAAACCTTTTATATGTATAGATAGATAGCTAGACAGATAGATAAATAGCTAGACAGATAGATAGATAGATAGATAGATAGATAGATAGATAGATAGATAGATAGACAGATAGACAGATAGATAGATAGATAGATAGATAGATAGATAGATAGATAGATAGATAGACAGATAGACAGATAGACAGACAGATGGATAGATAGATAGATAGATAGATAGATAGATAGATAGATGGATGGATGGATAGAGAGATAGGTAGGTAGGTAGGTAGGTAGATAGATCAAGAGAAGTTCGATCAGAGTTGCAGTACCATCTAAACCACTGGGTTCAGACGGCATGGTTCGAGTCTTGCTTCGCAGCCCCTCGCCAGAACCATCGATCCAGACATAGGTCACCTGACACAGCCCTCTCTGAGGCAGGCTGAAGTAGTGAGAGCGCAAGGTCTTGTTAAGCTGGGAGCTGGCGGACATTGACGACAACATGGCAGAGCGAACTGAGAGGACTGAGAAGAACCGAAAGCTGTAAAAAAATGTTCTGTCATAAATAGTTGTACAATTCAGTCCCTTGTCTGAAATTAATGCAATTGTTTCACTTTCTAGTGTGTGAGTTAAAAGCACTAAAGAACAGAGGATACACAAATACCTCAGACACACACTGCAAAAATGACTAGAACATTTTGATGTGCACATTAGATCATTGGATCATGATGCCATTATGATAGAACACTTACTCAGAGAGGATGAAGTGTGTTAGTTCTTCTTCTTGTCGTACTCTACTCCAGTCAGTTTGTAAAACCTGTTTGAGATGCTGCGCGCTACTTTTAAATGTCCCTTGTGACGCAAAAGGAACACCTGCTGAAGGTTAATTACAGCTTACTTAAGTGAAATAGATATTAGAAGGTGAAGCGTATGGTGTCACAGCCCCTAACAACGCAACCTTCCAATACAACACCTTTCAGTCTGAATCCTCTTGTACATTTTGAAAGAATAAATGAACAGTTGTCTGGTACAATTCCATTCTTATAATCTCTCTGATTACAAATGAAAACAGCTGCTTTGTATAAGTGTTACACTCCGCACCCCCATCACTTTTGTGTGAGGCTCAAAATGAGCTTTAATCCGTAGTGTAAATGTCTAAAAATCTGGCCTTAAAGGAAAATTTACACAGCTGAATACAGCTAAAACTCTAACTTGGTTCCACAGTGCACATGAATACATTTGGGAAAAACACCCACTGATGCATGACTGTCAGCTGAAATACAAATTACACTAATTTGCTGAGGCCAGTTATCCACTCCAGTTATTCAGCACACAGTGACATACTGTTCTGTACTGGGACTCACAGAGACTGATGACAGAGCTCTTTCTAACTCATTCTCACTTGCAGAGCTAAGCAAGGGAACACAGGGAGGGAGAGATGAGAGATGAGAGAGAGAGATAGAGAGAGGGAGAGAGAGAGGTAGAGAGAGATAGGGAGAGAGAGAGAGAGATAGAGAGAGAGTGCACACAGAGAAGGTCAGAACTGTTCATTTAGTCCGGCTCATCTTCACTTCACAAATAAGCAGTGGAGTATATGTATAGGAAATGCTGACAGAGGACTGAACCTTCCTGTAGGAAGAGATATTGACTCTGCTGAACTGGCATCACTTACTTTTGCTGATATTATACCTCAGTTTAAACTAAACACAGAGTTCTATGAAACGGTATTTGCCCCTTCACGATTTCTTCTATTTTTATGTCATTTTTGCATTTAATTGTTTCAGATCTTCAAATTTTTATTTGCAAATTCAGGTGTTAAAAGACCACTTTATTTATTCAATGAAAAAAGTTACCCAATACCAGTCAGGCCTTTGAGAAAAAGTAATTTCCCTCATTAGTTGACCTATAGCCCAAATGTATTTGGGATCAGTTAGACTAAACACACTCAGGCTCAATTACTTTTTTTTTCTTTTTTGTTTCCTCATGTTCTCTTTGTATTATATTATATTTTGAAAGGGGCTCTACATGCACACGTGTTAAAGCAGATTTGTTGTGACAGTCAGATGTTACTGAGGAAACACACCCAATCTGACAGAACACGGTGACCTCTAAACATTGAACTTGCTTTGATAAGAACAAGCAAGTGTCAAAGAGATTAAATGCTTTATTTGCTGTTTTGTAATTAGATCGTTATGTGTGTTATCAGTATGAACTCGCTGCTCACTTTATTTGGCATGAGGAACAATAGCTTGAATGGAGGCTGGCAGGTAGGAATTAATAATTCTACCACCCGTAACCTGTCACTGCAATACCACTGCCATTACAGCGCAAAGAAACTCTTCTGTCTCATAAATCTTCAGCAAAGGCCTTTCTAACTTTGTACCACCTACAATACCAGTTTTAGAACCCCTCAGAGTTTCAAGCTTTTTTTTAATTGAAATTCAAACAGTTCAAGTCCAATGAACAGCATGAAATGGGACAAAGGACTGTGCTGAACTGTGAGAGGTTTAGAAAAGGTAAGGTTACGCAGAAGTGGGAAATAATTCTGTAGCTCCATGCAGTACATCTGGTATGTGCCTTTATCTACAGCAAGATAGTGACCCAAAACATAAGTCCAAGCTCTGCCAGAACTACCTTAGAAAAAAGAACAAGATGGTGAGCTGGAAAACATTAAGTGGCCAGAAGTCTCCAGACTTAAACCCCATCTAGCTACTTTAGGATGAACTGGACAGAAGAGTGAAAGCAAAGTGACCTGTAAGCGCCGCACAGTTATGGGTAGTGTATTTGCTGGTGTACAGTGGATATTAATACTCAGTTGTCCTCTTCATCAACTTTCTTCAGCAAGAGCAGGTCTTTTTTAGGATAGTGGATTACTCTCAACCTTGCAGTGGCACAGAGTCACATAACATTCTTAGTGCTGCTCACTCTGCCATGTCTGTGTCACTGATGCGCTGAAAACCGTTCACCACCCAAAGAGCACAGAAAAGAGATTAACATGATAGAGGGGATCAACAACAAAGGGACTATGATCTGTAAGTGTACACTGAGAGATATATAGATATATAAGGCAAATGGAGCCAGTGAGGGAAAGTACATGTGAGATCTTCTAATGAAGTGAATATTGAGTGTATGTTGGAAGATATTGTATAGTGTGATGCTTTTGTATACTGCAGAGCAAAAATGCAAAAAAAAAAAAAAAAACAAAAACAAAAAACCCATGCAAACAAACACATTAGTAGATCAGACCGGTAATGTATTGTAGCCATACACTCTCAAAATAATGGTTCTTCTGAGGTTCTTGGATTTCCAACCCTGTTCATGGAGGCCTGCTGCCCTGTGCATTTGAGTTCTTTCCATGCTTTAAAAGGCCCATGTCACTGAATTACTCTTACATTTTTTAGTAAAGGTATAATGTAGTACGTTAACACTATTAAAGATTCTAATGGAAAGTAAACTGCAACTATTTACGTTTTTTGATGTCACAAAAATCAAAGCATAAAAGTGCATAAAGAAAAGGAGTTGTCGAGTAATGAATAGTTGGATCAGGTGCAAAGGGACCAAGGCAAACACATGAGAAAGGCAGGGGATCTCCAGGACACAATCTGGCTACCACTGCTTTAAAGAATCCATTGAAAAGCTCTTTGGGGAGCCAAAAACAGTTCTTCAGTGACATTATGTCTAATGACCTTTTAGGGCACATTTTATTGTGAAGAATCACAACTGCTCCAATGACATAAGTCTTTATTATGTTACAGGAGTTTGTAAGTGTGTTGACCTTCAGGACCAGGTAGTTCACATGAAAGTACTCAAGCTCACCTCACTGGAGCATTTCATTTCTCATCATCGCTGTTATTCAGCTCTGTTACTATGGTGGCATCAGCAGATCTAATGATATGACTGCTGGTTGCTGTGCTTTGCAGTGCTGTTACAGACGAATGCTGTGAAGAGAGGCTCAAGCTGAAGCAGCAGCTTTGGGAAGCACCAGCCCTAAGGATGAGAAGGGGTGAAGGGTAATTGCCTATTTTCACCATCTAGAGGACAGAGCTAAAGATACGGTGTCACTCACTGGTCCGCTTATTAACTCTATGGGAATAGTGGTGTGAGTGTGAGACATCACCATGCTAGCGTTTCCCAATACAGAAATGAGTAGGTGGCAGCCACTTAGGCACGGCGCCACGGATTTATTCCACAGTGCCACACTCATGGCTTAATGGAAGTTGGGCAGTAGACAGTGGTCAAAATGTCAGTGATAACAAGACTTAGTTATATGGGCAAAAATTCCCATAATAAGGAATCAAAAGTGGTTCTTCTAAGGAATCACTCTGAAAAAATATTTTTATGCAGAGCAAGGTCCATCATTCACAAGTTTCTAATAAACATGAAATGATCAGTTAATTAGATATGCCTACCTTACCCACACTCCAACATTTATGTACCTCCACTTACTAGTAATTTTATCAGAAACACTAATCAAATATGTTTGCTTAGTAGATTAACATGTAAATGTATGTTTTTTTGACCAAAACATCTGAGAGGTGCATCATTCTCAGCATAGCTGTAAATCCTGTATAACCACTGTAATCCATGAGCACAACAACACATATGCCCCTCACAGTCTCAGACCTTTATTTACTAATTATTACATACTCTGCTGCTCTCTTGAGCAACACAGGAGTCTCCACAAAAACATAGTCACTGTTCCTTTTCAAACGGAAATCCAAGAAAAAGCGACACACAGACATCTACCATAGAATTCCATTTTGCCACAACATCATTTCCCACAGAGAAAAATAGCAGCTGTCTGTTCAAATATAACAAACACTGAGCCAAACAGACATGATGCAATACATACAACGATGTGCATGCAGTGACATAAACAGCATACTGACACCCTGTTCACACAGTCATTTTAGGTACAGTATAAGGCAATGCGTAGCATAGCATAGTCCTATTCTCAGTATGATAACTTCATACTGATATCTAATTTGAGGTTCATCCAGAGTGGTCCTTCTCAGTTCCTCATGCCTTTCTAACAATTCGTCCGCTTTTCTTCCAGTCTCGTCCATCTGCTCTCATGGACTTGCTGCTGACTCTCCATGTGCCATGGCAAACACGAGCACTGAGGAGAGAGAGGCATTGCACCATCAAAAATAAGCAGGTACACTACATAATAAGGTATTTTTAGCTGGAACAATTCAGCACTGTGACAACAGTGCTTTTGGTTTCCAGCAGTTAATGACATTCAGTGTTACTGATGCTGGTGGTGTACTCATCTTTATTGGCAATAATTATACACATATGTGGTGCAAGAATATTCATTCTGGAAGGTTTACATCCTCTTCACACTGTCTTGTGAAATATATGTATGCAATATTGTCCACTCTGGAAGGTTTAGATACACTTCCCACTTATGTTACACTTCTGTATTGTCTACTTACTCTACTGTCTCTGATTCACATCCTATCGTCACGACTGTCACTTTGCTATAGTGTCTATTTATTGTACTGTTCCTGTCATTCCTTGCATTTTGTTCAATGCTGCTAACTGCCTCATGTGCAATAATCATACTAATGGTGCAATACTAATCCTTCCAGACGGTTTACATCGTGTCCACACTATACTGTCACATACACTACCGCTACAGTTGTGTTTAATGTTGGTCTATTTATCTATAGTTTCTATCGTAACTTGCCCTCTGTTGAATGTTGCTGTATGTTCCAATGTGGTCTGTGGAGAAACGTTTCATCCCACCATGTGTGTGTTCACAGCTGCTGATGTCTATGAAATAACCTTGAACCAGGGGTGTTGCAAGACATAAACCTTTACTTGGGCACAGGCTCCCCACCCTCCATTCCCATATATTTATTTTGAAAGCCTGTTGCATATGAAATGAGCTGTATGTGCTATATCAGCTTCCCTTGCTTAGCTAATTGTTATTGCCACCAAAAAACTCCTACTGAAGCAACTACGGGTAAAGATTTATTAATTAATGCATGAAGATATATGAAGACTGTCTACAAGCTTTATGGCAGAAATGGCATATCTGTATATGCAAATAATTTTGCTCCTGTTTGTGGACAAAACTATGTTGCAACACTTTTTTGTAGATATGATCAGTCTAAGTCAATTAATTATTTTGCTGTAAGCTGAATGTGAGAATTTACTTGGGCATAGTGCATAAATACTGGGCCAGTGTTTTTTTATTTTTAAAGCAAAAACATTAAAACTATGATTACTTAAAATCTTATTCTGACACAGTGCCTTATTGCCTATTTTCTCTTTTTTTTGCCCTACATAAGTACTGACACTGACTTAAACGATTCATAAAAAGACAGTGATAATGGATTATTGATAATGTCTCTACTGAGTTAATCCTACAGCAATCACGCACGCGCACGCATCCTGCCCCACCCATCCCCTCCCTTACCTGGAGCACCAGGTGAGTGGGGGGGCGCGCTTGCGTGGGCGTGCCGCCTGTCTCCGGTACTGCACGAGACCGCACACCAGCTCGTGCGCGATCATCACATAGAGCAGGAAGATGAGCACGGCCGGGTCCATGCTGCTGCCGCAGGTCTCTCACTCACAGTCTGGTGGGAGAAAAACCGTGAAGGCACTTTTTTCCACCCGTATTCTGACAAACCCCGCCCTTCTGTGCCGTGATTGGCTAATAACATTCCGTTTCCTGCTTTTGGATTGGTTAATAACTTACACTGGGCCATTATCGGGTACCAGTTAGCGGTGGAAGGGGTATTAATTAATATTACGTATACACAGTGTGTGGTCGGTGTATCTATATTTCTATATAAACAGTTTATATATATATATATACTATATGTTCTGCATCTGTCACGGATGAACATCCCCCTGTGAAGGTAAAACAGCACTCACCCAGCGGGGTGCCCCTCTCCGACGCTGTGGAGATGAAGGACCCATGTTAATCTGCTGGTTTTATTTTGTTAATCCTGACCCACATATCAGCAGTTCACAGTGATGGAGCTGCAAGCGGAGCTGTCGGCGAGGTACCAGACAAACGGAGGAGACGTTGCCGTGGAGACCGTTGCTATGGCACGATGTCGTCATTCACTTTATGTTTGAGCATCTTGTGTTTGAACAGCATGCAAAACATTTTATTTTACAAAAATGCTAGCCTGAATGAGGGCCAGAAAAACCCCAGTGCACTCAGAGTGTGACACTCAGTGACTCTAACAGGAAGCTCACTGTAGATTTCTTCAAAAGAATTCCACAATAACATCTGTCATATTAAATAATTTCTACAGACTTCAGGTCTTGCTGCAGACTGGAAGAACCGTAGCACCAAAGACAACACTATTAACAAATATGGAAGATTTAACATGTATTCATATATCCCAACATTCTTAGAAGTGACTTCATCTCAACTGTCAAGTCATGATATCTTACATCATGTCCTCTTTATAAAATTACATTACAGTGTTTGAACAGAATGCAAAACATTTTATTTTACAAAATGCCGGTGTGAGTCACAAAAATGCCAGAGTGGCCACTTTTTCCAGTAGACACACACTGAACGTCACACACAAACCCTTAAGAATGAGAGGTGTAACCAGAACATTATGTCTGGGTAGGCATTTGTCTTATCTGGGAGCAGGGACGTAGCACACAGGGGGTGGGGGGTTTCAACACCCCCACTTTTGCTGAAATTCGATTCCATCCCCCCATTTTTGTCAGATTAATTGGTCATGATTGTATTTATAATTTGGCTTCCCCATCCCAGAACACCCCTACTTTTGGAAAGCGTCATACACCCTTGTCTGGGAGGCAAAAAATATCTATCCATCCATCCCCCTTTTTTGGTGGGTGGCGGTGCATGTAATAATAATAACAACTTATTTTTATATAACTTATAAAAGCAAAAAATGTGGCAGAAATAATCAATTGTTAAATAAAATTAACAGAGGCAATGGAACTTTTTTGTGAACGAACACAGAACTACATTTACAAGGTAAGTCAAATGTATACAACATATGAGAGCAAGAACAGAAATGTGATCTCTTCCTTGAAAACTCAGTCTGAGAACAAAGCTAATAATTGTTTGTGGAAACCCCCGCAAATTCGCGGAAACTGCAGATATCCTCCGCATTTTATTTATTTTTTTAGTGAAAATATATACAATTCCGTGTAATTTAGTGATAAATTATTAAGAAAAATATAATTGACAAATTTTGTAACAAATATTACCGTAAATTCAGCTAAATTTAGCTAACTGTATAATTTTTACTGAATTTTTGTAACTGTGAATTAAATTATCACTGTATTTACCCTGCTTGTACCAAAGAAAACGACAGCACATACCACAAAAAACGTGCTTGCATTAATTACAGTGCAGTATACACAGGGGTAACATCTGTATTTTTACTTTCTAGCAGTGCGGGAGACAGCAGTTCAGTGTACATTGTACAGTGCAAATATGGGTTTACCATTACATTTTCATTAAATGTAATGTATTAAGATGAGTTTAAAATGAAATTAGAGTGTTTTGGGATCAAATTTGTGGGCATATTTAATTGATGTTGTATCCTCTGATGTTGTTAAGGAGACCAAACAGTCGTCTAATCCAGCATGTCTTCATGAAGGTACGGTCCCTCTGCTGCTTGGAGACTCTAATCCAAAGGGAAAGCTGCACTGGGTTCCTACATGGAGGACAGTGAGACTGAATAACACAAAGAAAATGATACTGTAAACATGGTTAAATGAAATTTTGTTGTTTTGTTTCACAAATCTAAAAACGGGCTCAGAAAATAACAAAAACAAAACTTGCTAAATGTGATTTAAACGAGTCCAAGAGCTGATTCTTACCAAGATCCTACAAACAAGACATAGAAATATGATTCATATGATTAATTATCCTCATGATCTTCAGTTGAGAAAAGATTACCTCTGGAATGGGGACACAGAAAGAGGGATGAATGTCCTGCTCCTGATCGTCAAAAAATCTTAAATGATAATATTACATATTAAATGTTACAATTCTGAAAAGGTAGTTCAACGTAAACAGTAAATGCAGGTGGGTTTACAGTCGATGTCTGCTGATGAGGATTGTAATGCGTTCCTGTTGAGGTTTCCGAGGACAAGGATGTTTATCCCCTGATGTTGTTAAGAAGATCAAACAGTCTTCTAATCCAGCATGTCTTCATGACATTCAGGCCCCTCTGCTGCTTGAAGACTCTAATCCAAAGGGTTGCTGCATGGAAGACAGTGAGACTGAAAGACACAAAGGAACTTATACTATAAACATGGTATCTAAAATCTAAAAACAGCAAAAACTAAAGACGGATGAACCTCAGCTGGTGGGGTGTGGGAGTGCTTCATTCTGGTGATGAGTTGACATGACGCCCCACATCTGCACTCCATGGGTCAAACATATAGGGCAGAGTACCAACTGTACCTGAAAAACAAACACACTCTCTCTCTCTCTCTCTCTCTCTCTCTCTCTCTCACTCACACACACACACACACATAGAAAATGATAATATATGGATGTACAGAAACCTTTACTACAATAATGAAATTATAAATAATAGTATGTTATAGTATAATTTAGTATAGCATAGTATGGTATGGTATAGTATAGTATAGTATATCATAGTATAGTACAGTATAGCACAGTATAGCTTAGTATATTAGTAAAATAAAGTGGTGTCCTGCTGCTGTTTCTTGGTTGGAAAGAAAAGCAAGTTGGTGTCTCAACGGTCTGCGAGTGATTGGAGTCATGGCACCGGAAACTGCCATCCGCATCCGTGGAAACTCCATTGAATGTTACGGCCGCCTTGGTTTTCTGCAAATAATCATATAGATATGATGAAAATGTTTAAAGAGTAGTACACTCTAATAATGTGTAACTCTAAAAAGGCAGAAACAAGTAGTAACCAGGAGAACGTCCTGAACTGAAGAGTCTGAAATCTCAGTGCGCAGGTAGATCGCTGATAGATGATCCGATGCGCTGAATGGACGGAGGATGTTTTGATGAAAATGAAATCAGTATGGAACCAGCTGTTTCCAAAAGCTAATCCTCGTGAGAGTGGATTCTTACCTTGATGCTCGCCACAGCAGTGGCACGGGCAAAATACTGCGGAGGCAGCTGTAAACACAGTGAGAGAGTGGTTAAAAAACACAAACTACAGAACGACATTTTACACTGAAATCATGCCCTCAGTCTAGTGACTTAGACTTACTTCTGGTGAGAGCACATTATAGAACTCGTTGATGAGCAGCCACCAGTGCTCGCTCTCCAGTAGGTGGCCTCGTGCTGGAGCTTCACCTCCACCATCTGCAGGAATCATGAGGGAAAAGTTAATCAACTTTACTGTTAAAGTAGAGCAGATTGTAATGGCCGGTGAGAAAATCATGCAAACTGACAAAAGATTCTTCACTCAGTTCAAAGACTTGAGAAGTCTTTCTAAAGAAACTGGACCTTCGCAGAGGTCTTATACTCTCAGAAGAACATTCACCTTATCAAAACAGGTAAGTTATGGCTTTTCATAGTGAGGCTCCATGACAAAAGCCTTGTACAAGTGCTTTCTGGTCTGAACACCTTATCTGAAACTCTTTAGCTCAGAAACATAGGGTTTGCATAAATAACAACCTTAATTTAATCATGTCACTGTGCCCTAGCACCTCAGGCCTGGCTTCATAACCTTGATCATTAGTCAGCAGAATCACATTAATATGGTATTTAGAGAAAGAATCATTCAAATATAAGAATCACAAACTGAATATACTGATTTGCATTGCATTGATTATGCATTTAGTAGTAGTTCATCTGATTGAAAAATCTTTGCCATTGACACATCCCAAAACCTCTCTCGACCCACATCCAGGTCTTCATTAAGGTGGACCAGACTTGTGGATGGGGTTCAGGACACAGTATTACTGGGATCTATTAGTGATCGCACCTTAATCTAATTCTTAGGTCTTTGCACTGGCTCCCAGTTCAGTACAGAATTTATGTCAAAACATTACTAAATGGTTTGGGTCCTAAATGCATCTCTGAAATGTTTGAAGTATGTGTTCCTGTTAGGTCTCTTAGATCTGCAAAAACAGGCTTTTATTCAATATGCAGCTCGCTGATGGAACAAACTGCCCATCCATATCAGATCTGCACCAAACGTGACTTTAAAAAGCCACACTATTGCCCTTCTTTTAAACATCTGCACTTCTACTGCACTTTCAATTTTCGTATACCACCATGGGAAAAAAAAGACCACTTTCCTTTTTTTCTGTTCACTGGTTGTACAATTTGCAGCAGTGTGTGTGTGTGTGTGTGTGTGTAAAATCCACAGGTTGCTATTCTTTTATGAACTATTGCAGTTTGAGCAGTGTAAAAAAAAAGCCTCCATATGTGTTGTGAGTGCAGTAGTGTGTGTAGAGCAGCTTTTCTATGTGCTGTATTCCAGCAGCTTCACTCCTGATTCAGTTTCTGATGGGATGAAACAGTCACACATGCACACCCTCTGCTCTTAACATCACTATTTTAATTGTTGCAAGTGTAAAATAATGTAACAGTGTTGTGTAGTTTAACATTTCCAAGATATAATAAATTATTTCTATGTATCATTTTTACATTTTCTCCAAAGATTTTTTTTGTTTGGAATTTCGAATCAAGTGTGGTCAGTAGTGTATAAAACAATAGTGACATGCACATTTTACACAGACACACTCCCACAAATTACAAAGGTAATAACCACAAAAAATGATGATGTCTCTTGTTTATTTCCATGGCTGCATGTATTCTTTCATTTCTTCCTTTATTTTATTCTATGTTATTTTATTTTGTATTCTGTTCCTGTAAAGCACATTGAATTATCTACTGTGTGATAATGTGCTTTACAAATAAACTTCAACTTGAACTGTGACCAATTAAAATGAACAGAATGTCAGCATTACAGGCAGCCTTTCCAGATGCCACTTAACATGATTACTCACTGACTTCGGAAATAATCATGCATTAATTGAACTTTAGCTGCACTAACAATGGTGCAGCCAACCCAGGCGAAATCCAGGAGTGGCATGAGATGAAACAAAAGCATTATTGCAAAACTGGAATGTGACAGGCATTTTATCACAGTTGCTTTGTATTCATAATTGTGGGAAGCCCAAATCATAATTGAAAATTAAATTACTTAAGCAGCCCTACAATATTGTGTAAGAAGGCAACCTGCTCTGTTCGGCTACAAAGTAAAGATTTGTTCATTTTTGTAGCTCATAGTAAGTCATACTACTTCTTAAGCCATGTACACAAATGGTTTGAGAGGACTGAAATTATTTTTGGGGGTTACCAACGTTTTAAACTAAAGAAGCTTAAATTGGACCTCAAACACGTCTCAACTGATCAAGTACATCATTGAAGGTTTGAACTTATTATTTCAGGATATGCAAAGGAGTCCTGTGGTAACAGCACTTACTGATTCCTTTAGATTTGGGTGCAATTTTTTCTATGTCCTTCAGTTGAAAAACATCTTTCTGGGGAAAAAAATGATGCAGTTTCGGTCAGTCAGTGAATTATAAGCATAATTCTCAAATAATTAACATAAAGTCACTGTGAATTAGGCTTATCATGATACTGAAATTTCAAACTCGATACTGATACTATTTTTGATACAAAACAAAAAAAACAAAAACAAAAGCAGGAATTCTTTTTATAAAAAATTTAAAGTGTGCTAAGGGGCCGTCGCACCGGTTCTCTGCAGAGGAGAGCTTTCTGACCAGCCTCGTTCAATAATCTCAGGGAGCTGAGGGTCCCTGTAATATGTTGCGGCACTAAGTTTGAGCAGACAAACAAAATGCTCCGTTTTGTTTGTCTACTCAAAATTGTACAGCGTCTTTGGGTATTTTGAAAAGCGCTTTATAAATTAACTGTATTATTATTATTATTATTATTATTATTAGCCAGTTCAGAACTTGGAAGCGCATTTAAAGGTGCACAACGTTTTTTTCCCCGCCCTCTGTAGAGAACATTGGGGTAAGGTTTTGGGCTAATAACGCCGGATCCCCGTGGGCTAGGGGGGCAAATGAGGGCTCTACTGGCATGTCAAGTTTGGCGTGGCTGGGGCTTGGAAAGTCCGTGGTCATAGGCATGGTTCGAATTACGGGGGGTACTGGGGAATACTGTACCCCCTCCCCCCCCCCATCCCCCGATCAAGACTCAGACACCCCCCCTATTCGTACTGACGTGGTAGCGGACAATAAAGGTCATGGAAGTGTTATGAAGAAAGTACCCCCCCAATTATGGATTGGTAATTCACACTCTGCTCACGGGACTGGCGCGCCAGTTCTGCGGGGAGGAGAGCTTCACCACCAGCCACGTTCGATAGGTCTGGGGGAGCTGAGGCTCCATGTAAAATTTCATGGCACTAGGTTGTTCCCCAGCCAAGCTACATTTAAAGGTGCGTGCCACTTTTTTTTCCTCAGTAGAGAGGCAAAGTCCCAAAGCCCCCCCAAAGCTCCCCCTGGCTCTCTGTGGAGGAAAAAATTGGCAAGCACCTTTAAATAAGTCCTGAACCAGCTGTCCTGTAAAAATTGGGTCCTTCAGGTAGCCGAGGGAGGGGCTGCCCGCTGCAATGACTGTTGAAAATTGTTGTAGTCTGCCGGCGATTTCTGTGAACCAGCAGATGCAAAACTGGCATTTAAGTATCGATACCAGTGCTAATTGATATCAAACTCGATACTAAATTTTAGTATCAATTAGTATCTGAGAATCAATTTTTTTTGTTGCCGACATTAGTGTGAATGAGAAATTGTACCTCCTCTTTCTACAGTACCAAGGTGTTATGCTGCCTTCATGTACTACGGGAAAGATGATCCGTTTCAGTTGTAATTTGGAAATACGAGTGCGTTGTGTTCAAGTGCTTTTGTTGTCGTGGTGAAGAAAAAACATGGTGGACCCACAGTTTGTCTTGAGCTGTTACTTGGGCAAAACAGTTTTAGACTTCTCCCTCCCACTGATAAAGAGTTTGGGCTACGGGCTGGGTCATCTCCTGGTCCCAGAAAATCATGCTGTCACTGGTGTACACTACAAACCAAATAAATTCACATTAAAAAAAATTGCCTTTTTTTGCCGACCGCAAAGTACTAGGAGGCTATCCTCGACTGTCACTACTGCTAGCATAGGGTAGGTAAAACCAAACAGTTACGGTATGTCTAAAAATGACATTAGGTGTAAACCCAGATGTCATTAAAATGGTATATGTCATAACATTGTATAGGTTCGCTAACAACAGCAAAAAAAACATAAGGTTGCAATGCTTCCCATTCACGATTTTTTCTTCGCTCTCCACCATGTGGAAAGGTCAAAGTTGATCTCATCTCGGCAACTCGTGTATCAATAATTTCTCCCAGTTCCCCAGTGGAAATTACGACGTGAGGGCATGTTCATGTGCAGTTTTCAAGTCAGTTTCTGGTATTTACCATAATCCCCATAGGACATGAAGGCACCATTAGTACACGGTATCAGAAGGTGCTCTGATCTACCCGAGTCCTCCATGATAGGACTGCTAGTGGCACCACTGAGGTACCCATGAGCAAGATACTGTCCCCACACACTGCTATTCGGGCACAGCACCAGTGGCTGCCCACTGCTTCACTTGGTGAATGAGTTAAACGCAGAGAAAGATTTCACATTCTTAACACTGTGTGGTGTGCTGTGGTGTGGTGTGTTCAAAAGGGGGTCACTTCACTTTACTTGGATGAGAAGGGGAAGGTGAAATGTAATGTGTAATACTATGTTGCTCTGCCCACTGGTGCTAGTCATTATATTTAGACTGAAGATTACAGAAAAACAAGTATTCAATTTTTTAAATTATACACTCCATGGACAAAAGTATTGGGACACAGCTGTTTTTTTGAGTGAAAGCTTAATCTTAATGTGTCAGCATACCAAGACATTCTGGAAAACGCCATGCTTCCAACTTTTTCTATTCCAGCATGACTGTGCCACACTGCACAAAGCAAGCTCCATAAAGAAATGCCTGGATGAGTTCAATGTCTAAGAACTTGACTGGACCACACAGAGCCCTGACCTGAACCCCACCCAACACCTTTGTGATGAACTAGAACAGAGATTGGTCTTCTAGTCCAACATCAGTGCTTGACGTCATAAATGCTCTACAGAATGAATGTGCAGAAATTCCCGCAGAAACTCTAAAAGATTGTGGGAAGTCTTCCAAGAAGAGTAGAAGCTGTTAGAGCTGCAAAGAGGGGACCAATTCCATATTAAAGTCTATGTATTTGAATGTAATGTCCTTAAAGTCCTTCTTGGTGTAATGGTCAGTTGTCCCAGTATTTTTGTCCATATAGTGTATGTAAGCTTGTTTTTTTTCCCGTGGCTGTTTTTTGTCAAAATTTCATGATAAATGGAAATAGTGATTTCAATCTCTTCATATTCATTTGTAACATTAATTTAATAAAGTTTTTCAGCATGTTTGAGTGAAGAGGATGTTTACTTATTCAGAATCAGAATCAGAATATCTTTACTGTCATTGTAACAGGCACAATGAAATTAGCTGCAGCGGTGTCAAAGAATTATAAAAGAAATACTGCATTAAATAAAATAAGAAAAATAATATATATAGAATATATATATA
>JBBIGA010130487.1:0-22691 GCA_037576975.1 Alestes dentex | reverse complement strand
TGGAGCGGTGTCTATATATATATATATATATATATATAAAAATACACACAATACACAGATATGGGTCCTTTATTGTGGCTTCAAGAAAATTCCATACCAATCACTGTTAGCTTGATCGTAACGTCAGCGTAGGCATTATTGCCAGACACCTCACACATGTAGTCGCCAGTGTCCTCCCTGGTCGCGTTTGCGATCCTCAGGCCACCGTCATACTGAGTGAATCGGTCTTTTTTCTTAGCTTTCACAAAAGAAAACACAAAATGTTCAGATTGGAAAAAGATGTATCATGTTAATTAGATGTCAAGGAAACAAATATAATTTTACATTGAAAAGATTTTGCTGACTCGTTTGTAGTTCAATTCGTCATTTGTGCCTGCTGTGTTTGTTTTTTTTTATGTGTAGAATTAAAATATGGCAATAATATTGCTGATTCTCACAGACAATCTCGCCAAGAAAGATGATGTAGAACAGTGAACCATTTACATCCCTAAATTTCCACTCCACTCGAGGTGTTGACTCAAAGTCACTGCTGTAGCTGCATTTCATGTCAGCTTCTGAGGAGACATAAAGACATTTTTTTTTTTACTTGTAAAAGGTTTCAGGTGCTTCCAAGCAGTGACTGAATGAATACATGAAACTGGCCCTTTTAAAAAAAAAAATGCTTAAAATGCGTTGCTGAGAACCCATGATACTGCCTTTAGATTAGATGCCTTTAGATTAGACTGCTCTTGGAATAACAAGTTGTTGAGGGCCTTCAGAGCAGCGAAGCGTGCACTTGCCCAGAAAATCCACAGCCCCTGGGGACGTACAGCGTACGTGGCAGACCATCCAGGACATCACCGACTGCATGTGATGTGGAGGCCTCCATTCCAGTTGTGCTGAGACACTTCTACGCATGGTTTGAAGCCTAAAACAACAAGCACAGAGGAAGACCACCCCGCCGCCAATGACCAGGTGCTCCGTCTGATGTGAGGAAAAACTCTGCTCAGTGTCAACCCACGGAAAGCTGCCGGACCAGACAACATTTCTGGTTGTGCGCTCAGAGGATGTGCAGACCAGTTGGTAGTTGTTCTCACAGACATCTTCAAAATCTCTCTGAGTGCCACCATCTTTCCAACTTGCTCCAAGCCACCACCATCATCCCCTCATCAAAGAAGTCATCAGTGTCCGGCCACAATGACTCACTGCAGCAATGCACAGCTCAAACCACATCAAGTTCGCCGATGAAACAACCATGGTCGGTTTGACTAGCAGGGATGATGAGGCAACATACCGAGAAAAGATGCAGAGCCAATGATCTGTCACTGATTGTGAATAAAACAAAAGAGATGGTTGTTGACTTCAAGAGGGCGAAATGTGATCATTCCCTGCTGAGCATTGGTGGCTCCTCGGTGGAGACTGTCCAGAGCACCAAGTTCCTTGGTGTTCACATCACAGAGAATCTCATGTGGACCCTCAACACCAGGTCCATTATGAAGAGAGCCCAGTAGCGCACCTCCCTCTGCCCAGGCCTCACCATGTTCTACAGAGGGACTATAGAGAGTATTCTCTGTAGCTGCATCACAGCTTGGTACAGGAATTGTGACATGTCAGATCGCAAGACCCTAAGGAGGATTTTGAGGACAGCTGAGATCATCATTGGGGTCTCTCTCCCTTCTGTCACAGACATTTACACCAGCATTGTGGATGACCCCACTCACCCCTCACACACCCTCATCTCCCTCTTCCCGTCGGGCAGAAGGTTCCTCCGCTGCCACTGGGGAACAGTTTCTTCACTCAAGCCACCAGAGCCCGCAACCAAAACCCAAGCTGTCCCTCTACACACACACACCTACACACCCCGCCCTTGTACTTCCTTCTCCTTACAATATATATTCTCTATTTACACTTTCTGCCATAAACAACTCAAACTTTAATTGCCGCTGTAAATACCCTTCTGTTTATTACACTGCACATTCTCTGTCCTGCTGCTGCTATATTTGCACCATTATATTTATTGCTGTCTACCAATGTTCTGCATTTTTGCACTTGCAGCTCTCCTGCTGGAATACAGTATCTGTTATCATTCTGTATTCATTCAGACTTGTAGCTTTTGTTAATAGTATTAAACGTCATCTTGTCCAGTTGTATTGTTGCTCTTTTTTTCTTGCACTCTTATTCGTCCTGTCTGCACTTGTGGTCTTGTGGTGTTCAGTTCTGTTCTAGTGTTGCTCCCTGGTCCTGAAGGAACATTGTTTCTTTTCACTGTGTACGTTGTATCCATGGTTGAAATGATAATGAAACCTGACACGACTCAGATATGCTACCTGTCCAAAAAAAGTCACATATGGAACATGTTATTAAATGCTTTTAACATGATGTTCTCACCCTATATACATTGAAGAGATAAAAGAAAAATAGAAGTAAACTGGATGCACGTACCACTGCCCTTGTTTACCATCAGGGTTGGTGTGGAAGTACTTGCGGAATAGACACGTAGGCCTGAGAGAGCACCTAAAAAAATAATCATGTGCTCAGAAAAGTGTGTTGTGACATCACAGTAATAATAATAAGTCATTTTTCCAAGCCCCAAAATGGAGTAAGCAATTCATAAGAGCACATTCTTCATCAGAGCTGTCCAAGCATTTCTAAAAATAATAAAACATTGCTCTCACAAGAAAGAAAAAGTACATTAGTGTGGATTAAGAAAGAAATGTATTTAAGTGATCACTAGTAATCATTTAAATATTCCTACTTGGCACTCTGTGCATCATTCTATTTTAAATGTAAAACATCACAACATTGTGCTCTGTGTGTGGAGGATTGCAGAAACCAGGTTTGAGGAAAAGTAGGTGTGTGAGAGACAGTATCTGTGCATGTCGCTACACCATCAGTTGACACTCCTCACAGACTCAATGCAATAGAAAACTTTCCGAAACATTAATAAAAACACTTTTGGAATGTCTAGTATAAGTGAACTATAATGCAAGTACAGTTTTAGAATTGAGGTATGTTAACATGATGCGACAAAATGAGATGACGGACGAGGATGAGGGAGGTAAAGTCTGGCTACAATCGGTGAAAAACAAGACAGATGTAATGTAAATGCCTTAATTATATACATTTGTGGCGGGTGTAGTTGATCAGATTGGGTTTGTTTGGATGTTGCTGCTGCAGAGAATGAGGAGCAGAGTCCTGGAAGAGGAGGAGGCGGACCATAGACTGCTGGGAATAGATTTTCACATTTTTGATTATACACATTAACATGTATACATTGTCTGGCTTTGCCCTCCCTACACACAAGGTAAACCCAATCCAGACTGGTCTCTTATGTGGTTCCCTGCTGGTGAAATGAGCTGCCAAAAGCAACCAGAGCAGCAGGTCTGCCAGTTCTGCCATTAACGATGATGAGAATGTTAATATATCTTCAAACATTAATTAATAAATCTGTACATTTTTACCTTTACCTGCAGTTCCTTCACTAGGAGTTTGGCAGTGGCAGTAATAATAAGCTAAACGAGTGAAGCTGATATAGCACAAACTGCAGCTCAGTTCATACTCAGCAGCCTTTAAAAATTGTATGGTAATGGAGGGTGGGGGCCTGTGCCCCAGTAGGAATGTATGTCTAGCAACATCCCTGTAAATAAATAACTTCACTGACAAATATTGTAGGCTCTTAGTGTTTATTCAGAGAGCCAAATTCGTCCTTGAGAAAAAACAAAACTGCAATGTTTTCCACAGAAGTCGTGTAAAACGCTCTCCCTCCAGATGAATATCACTCCATACAGTTCTAAAGAAAGAGGCCTCAGTCCTGAAACACTGAACTGAATAAATCAGCGGGAGAGCTGAACAGGTGCGTCACACACACACACACACGAGTTTCACCCAGCAGATTCACACACAATGGACAGAAGAGTAACAAAAAAGAACGTTACTCTAAATGTTTTAAAAATGTTTTAAATGTACCAAAACAAGACGTTTTACAGAGAAAATGAGCATTTTTTCCTTTATTAATCCAGAACGGAACACGCCACGACCAACTTCTGCTCCCACTTCAACATTAAACTGTGAAATTGACCTCTACTGCAGACCAAAAGTACTTTTAAAGGATGTATTAAGGGTGAAAGATCAAGTGTGTGTGTGGTTCCTTTGATAAAAAGTCATCATCAAGTCTTACCTGTTAGGTTTAAGCAGAGTAACACCAGGATGAGTAGCTTGACGGGTGAATCTGAATTAGTGTCCATCTTTCCTGCTTTACAGAAAATGGCCAATAAATCACTGTTGTCTAGAATATTCGACACTGGAGTCTGTTTTCGTGCTCTACACAACTAAAGGGAGAGCTGAGCAGAAAATCCTGAAACTGGACATCTGATAAGTAGCAGCAGGTTACTGCACAGATTATTGTATGTGTGTGGCAGAGGGAGGAGTTATAGAGTCTGATGGTGGTGGGCAGGAGCATCACTAGACCCCTTTCTCTGGGGCACGAACCCCAGTATTTATGTGCTGTGCCCCAGTAAAATCTCACGTTCAGCTTTCAACAACAAAATCATTCCTTTGGCAGTGCATTAATTTAGACTGATAATATCTACAAAAAAGTGGATGCTTTCCACTCCAAAGTACATGGATTATGACTATTTGTTATTATTATTGTAGAATCCAACGGCTTTTATTATTTGCACATACAGGTATGCTATTCATTCATTCACTCGTTCTCTCATTCTCTGTAACCGCTTATTCCTTACTAGGGTCGCGGGTACGCGGAGCCTGACCCGGGATCTACAGGCGCAAGGCAGGGACATTCGCTCTCTCTCACACACCAACAATTTAGAATCCCCAATTCACCTGACACGCATGTCTTTACACTGTGGGACAAACCCGGAGACCCAGGAGGAAACCCACGGCACCACGAGGAGAACATGCAAACTCAACACACACACACACACACAAGACCAGGACCCGGATTCAAACCCCAAACCCTGGAGGTGTGAGGCAACAGCAGTTGAGGGTGCGGTGGGTATGGCAGTTCTGCCATAAAAGATTTTTTAGCTCCACTAACCATACAGGTGCACTTTGCAGTTTACAATTACAGACTGTAGTCCATCAGTCTCTCTGCTTCATTTGTTAGCCCCTGTTACCCCATTCACCAACGGTCAGGACCCACACTGGACCAAAACATCACTAACTTTACTTTAGGTGCGTCAACATGTGTCTAATAAAGTGGACAATAAACAGACTCAGCTGTGTGTTATCCATTATGCGGCACAAGCGCATGCGCACACACACACACACACACACACACACACACATCCGTGCGACTGTAAAAATGATCCACTACCTGCACAATGGTTGTCCTGGTCAGTGAGGGATGAGATAAGGGGGGGGGGGGCCACAGAGACACAAATGGGCTAGAGTCTGTAACTGTGAACAATAAAGTGCACCTATATGGTAAGTGGAGCTGAAAAAAGGTGTAAATACATGTTAAGAAGACTTTATTTATTCTTATCAACAAAAAAGTATGCGTTCACAAGAGTACAAAGTGAAAAGGTGTCTAGAGTATATTATAAAGGAGATTTATACAATGGAAGTTTACACTTTTAAAAAGTGTCTGAATACTTGTTCTCCCTCAACATACTCATGTGGAAGTCAAATGTATCTACATTAAGCTCGACCCTGCGGCATTAGACCTGTACAGTTCTGTGCTTTCCCCTCCCCCCTAACTGGAAAACAACTTGCCGTTACACACAACACCCATGTTTCTATTGATTTTATTTCATTGAAAAACGTCACCAATAAATGTGCTACAAACAACTTGAATAAATTATTGAAAATTATTTGGGAGACATACGTAGAACGAACAGTTTTACATTTTCTCACAGAACAACCCCTGGCTTTTCTGTAGGTAATATGTTTTAGGTAAACTAAATGGGCGCCGTAAATAATGACCAGGTGGACAGAAAGAATGGAATATTTGTGAAGCTAAAATATCCAACCTAACCTACATTTAACCACCAGTTATATGTTCTGTTTTCTGTTAGGTGATTTTTAAAGGTATGCATAAGAATGTGAAACATAGTTATCTATTCTAAATACAATCTAATAAAATGATGGAAAACTGACCCTGTTATCCAGTTCAAAAATGTCATTTCAAGAATGACAATTCTGCATCAATAATATTCTTCTATCATTCTGTTTATTTATAGAACTTAACTAACCAACAGGCTGACCATGTCTCTAGCTCACTTTCACTCATTTTTACAGAACAAAGGGCCAACAATCTTGTATTCAGCTGCAGAAATCACTCAAAACCAAACACTACATCCTATTTCCAATTGGTTTGTTTTTTTTACGGTAAACCTACTTATTGGTGATTCACGAAAAGAAAAGTGATTCTTGAGAGCGTCAATAGTTTTTGCTCAAGGAAACATTACATATAAAAAAGTATTTCAGTGCAGTTCAGACACCCCTGACTGTAATATTGTGGATTATTTCACAAAGCAGGGTTTCTCTGTAAAGCTGGATGATTTGATCCTGAAGTGAAGGCCGCCAAGTAGGAATATCCTTTGGCTTTTTTTTCTACTGGACCGGCTCGACTTCTGGGCTGAAAATAAACACCCCAGAATTTTTGACGGCTGTAGAGCAGTCAGTTACCACCATACAGAAAAACAGACTTGATAATGTAAGCCAATGGACAGGAGCTTCAGTTTCTGCTCCTTTTGTAAATTTGCACGTTCTGTTCTTTTCTGTTTTCTGTGTTGTCTGTTCTAATAAGCTGAACACTACTGATGTGGTAGACTGAAATTAAGCTGAAAAACATTGGAGCATGGAAATGTCCCCCTAATTACTTGTGGTTGGGAGTGAAGAAGCATCGTTTATGAGCTTAATTTATCTCCCAACAATCCCCAATCTTTACCTACACTTCAGCCGAAAGACAAATCCTGTGTCTTATCCCGTGAGAGAGTCGGTGCACTTTTCCAACACTCCAAACTGCAGAAGTTCATCATAAGACAGAGTTGGGGAGACACTTCACTTCAAGACTCGCAGGGCTTTACTGAGGGTCCATGCTCGAAGCTGCTACAATTCCATGCTGCCTTAGCTGGGTTCTGAGCATCTGGTTCTTGGATTTCCATTCGTCCAGCTGTGTGTGTGTGTGTAGATATATTATACACACAGTGCGATTTGGGGGGAAAAAAAAAAAACAAAAAAACAGAAAACACTGGTTAAAGGACAAGCATTGCTCTCCAGATTCCATTTAAGAGTGGTTGAACGTAAAATTGCGATACTTTTAAGACATCTTCAGACAAAATAAGTATCACAACATTTCGTTTTTCCAAGGATTGCTGAGAAGCGACACAGTGACAGTGTGGCAGAAAACAGTGACAGCAAATCTAGTACAAGCGGTCAATGCTTTATGTAACTGACAGTGTTCTATTATCTAATGAGACCAACAGATTGACACAATAACATTCTGACATATCGCCTATGTTTAATTTCGGAGGGGTATTTTAAAAGGGCCTATTTTCTACATTTTTCCTGTTTTCTTCTTATTCTTGTCCCTGGAGTCCTCTTATAATGTGTTATCAACTTATCATTATCTCTTAGCAGTACGTTTTGGTTACTGTGCTTCTAAGATTGATACAGTGATACAGAGATCGGTGGTAAAATTAAAACCACTGGCACTGCCCATTCATAAGCTCCGGCCATTCATCAGGACGGCCGGATGCTGCAAGAGATAGCAACAGGGTGCAAAATGGGAAGAAAGCAAGCTGGCGGGGCATGACCTACATTAGGCTGAAAAGGTGGATATTTTATGGCAGAATATCTATATATTGATGGTACAGACTGGGGAGTGGATGGTACTTTCACAGTGTTTACATACAACAAACCTTTAATTAAAATAGCGTTTTTTTATTTTCCATGATACAGGCCTCAATGAATAATAGTCACTGAGTTCTACCTCTTGTCTGAGCAGCTGGTTGTCCATCCTCAATCTCTCCAGTGCTTCCAGCTCCTCTCCTAATCTAATGTTGCTTTGGCGCAGCTCCTGAATGTAGTCGCAGGCCTTCGACAAGATCCCCCCTTTACTCTAAGAAACAGAAGGAGAGAACCAGCGAACAGAAACAACAAAACAGACTTAAAGAACAACATAAAGAAATGGCCTCACCGGCGACCTGGAAATGGCTGCAAGTACATGTACTAAATGGAGTCTGACTCATCAGTGTCTCTCTATGTTAGTGTACGGAGATGAGGCTCACCTGGCCATTTTTGGTTGCATCCATTGAGCAGTCAGGGATGGTTTTGGACAGCTGGACTATCCAGTTGTTGATTTTGTCCCTGCGCCTTCGTTCGACTGCAAAGGATGAAGAGAAAAGAATGAAGATCGTTAAGAAATCTGATCTCGGATGTTTCTCTACAGTGCGTCATTTGTAACTCCCTTTTAAGCTCAAATAACTAAATAAACAAACACTTCATCATGCACCAACAAATTTGGGTTTTTTTTGGGGGGGGGGTTTCCCTTTCAAACAGTTAAGGCATAATAAAACCACACAGCAAATCTGAAGAAAAGCAGGTAAAGCAGAACATCATGACTCATGATTGTCCTACATAAGTTTCAAGAAAGAATGTTGCAAATTTTAGAAAGTTAAAACAGCTTTTCTGACTTCTTTGGCTATCTGATGAAACACTTGGGTCTCAGCAGTCTCCATCTGAGCATTTAAGCACCAGTGGTCTCTCACCTTCATTGTGCTGTGCTCTCCTCTTGTCATCTCTTGAAGTGCGTGGGACTTCTGTTTTGCTATAGGAGAATAAAAATGGAATCAAAAGAATCTAAATATCTATAAAACCTGAAACAAAAGCATACACACACACACACACACACACACACACACACACACACATATATATATATATATATAAACAGATTTACCTCTGCTGTGTTGTGCCCAATACATCCTGAGATGACATCATCACATAGAGTTGACCTGGGGACGGTAAAAATATTGTTCACCTTTCACCAACAGAATTTTTTCTCTGTATACTTTGCCAAAATCATAAACATTTTTGTATCATATTTCCTCTAATAAATTTCATTTTTGGGGAAAGAAATTGAGCAATTAAATAGAGCAAAACCAGTGGGAACACACTGACAAATTAAAGTAACAAGTAGCTGAATACTATGTGGCATGATGCTGTTATGTTTTCTATTTTTTACTTGCAAACTGTTTCTTTTTTGAAAAAAAAAAACCAAAAAACTTTATTCTTAATAATCAGCATTACGGCAGCACTAATTTACTGGTGGAACATATTTTTAGATGATCTCAAAATGGAATATTGCAAGACCATAAAGCTCACTTGTAGTGGGGCATCTTGTATTTACTTAAAAACTAGACATACAGATACATAGGAGACTTATTCAGTACTTTTTCTCATATACAGTGTGGTATGTGAGCGAAATTTCAGGAACTGATCTAAACCTGACTAATGTGTCTGAACTGAAAGCATCACAGTACATCTGATGGTAAACTATTCACAAAGGCTCTAAACAAATAAGAGGCCGCCCCATGACTTCAGTATGCAAACAGCGCTCTATCTTGCTCACCTGCTGAAGTGGGCTGGGTGAGCAGCGAATCAGCTGCATGCACACTGGTCACCATGGTGGCAGGGGTGGTGTCTGCGATGGTGGCAGGATAGTAGTAATGAGTCTCAGTGGCCTCTCCTTCCAGTCCTTCAGCCTGAGAGAACACAGCCTGCGGACACACACATCAAATCTCTCTCTTATCTAGACCACAGGTGAACTCATGAGTCTTATACAACAAGAAGAAAGCTTTTTAATATATAATTTTCCCCTTAGGCCAGATGTAGTCACCTAGCCGAGACATGTTTTTTGTCTGAAGACTGCTTCTTTAGCGCTACTCTGGAGCTAAAAAGGCCAATGTAGCCAAAAAGTAAGCACGCGAATTCTGAAGGCCGAATTTTGGCAATAGTTTAGTCCATTTTTATAGACAACTGTGTCATACAGTCACAGAAATTAGAGCCTCGGGTGTGTTTGAGGTTACTTGACACATTTGGAGGTGAGAACAGGATGATTTAGACGTGCATTTTGATCAATTCTAACTGCTGCAAAACTAACAAAAACAACCTTCAGACACCAAACATATCTGGGCAAACTGTGCATGTAAACAGGTCTGACATCTCAAAACACATCACTGTATCTCCATCAGTTGACACATCAGTTGGCCATATGTGGGCACTAACGAAGGCTTTCCCAGGGTTGTCCAATTGCATATACATATATATATTTTTAAAATCAATTAAAGCATCATTTTCTTAATAACTCAAATGTTTCCGGCTTTGAGTTTGAAGGCACTGCAGTTGTTTATAAATATGTGGCCTTTTAAATGACTGTTCTTATTTGTCTTGGATCAGAAGATGATTGTCGCTACAAAGTTTGTGCTTGTTTTTTTTTGCCAGTATGTTTGAAAGCAGTACAAACGTGATTCGCATGAAGTTCACCTTTCGCCTGACTGCAACCCTGGAAACTGGGATAATGAACACATCATGCGTCGCGTGGCTGCATCTAACGGAACTAAGTCTTGCCACTGAAAATAAATGTGGTTCATTGTGGCAGGTTGATGCGCCAGAGCCACTTATATGAACCGTTATAGAGAAGGATACTTAGCCAGCAGTAATAAGACAAAATCAATTTTATACCTGTGTTACATTTGGAGTGGCAGCCTGGGTGGCCGAAGGGAAGCCAGCCACCACGCTAACAGCTGCAGCTCCATCTGCGTGGGTTTCCACCTGTCCATCCGCCACGTGGATCACCCGGTACGTCACCTGCATAGGGGTCACAATTCACATCACTGATTTGCTTTATCACAATACAGAGCAGGAAAGCTACTTGCTTAACCTTGAAATGATTCCTGACCAACAGTCATAGTTTTTACAATTCTTCATTTGTACTGTTCCAAATAGTTCTCCAGTACAACCCCCCCCTTCATTTGGTGAATGAGTTAGATGCAGAGAAGCATGGTGTGGTGACACGTGACAAATTACACTTTCCACTTACTCTCTACTACATACCAGCTATGATTGCTATGCACAGAAACCCTTCAACACTGTTGCTAATCATGTAGAATGGTCTATCTTACCTGCCCCGCCGTTCCCTCCGTTTTGAAAAGGTACTTGATTGGCTGATCAGCTGAAAATGCAGCAGCTGACTGGATAGTTGCAATAGTGGACGGGTCGTCGGCTGAGACAACAGTACCTTCAACGGAAATACACGGTAGTTACAGTCTGTCCAACCAGTCAGTCAAGTCTGACAGGCCTTCAAACTATCTGCAGAAAGTTCACAAAGCAGACTCATCATTTCAGAATCCGTGGAGCACAAACTGAACTGGGCGGTTTCATTGTGCCAAAACAACAAATAAGAAACCATTCAGTCTTTCTTTGAAACTGCATACCTTCCTCAATGATAGGAACATCCACTTCTGGATCTGGGCTTTTCTGTTGTCTGCAAGACAAATGGACAAACAAAATAGTCGGTTTATGGAGTTTATTTTCTGTCTGAAGGAATCGTGTGTGAATGGAACCGAATTGTAATTTTATGAAGCATACACACGGGATCTATTTTACAAGTAGGACAAGCCAACTTTGTCCTAGGTTTGGTGTAGTAGGTCTTGCTGTAAGTTTAATATGTCACTTTAAGATAATACAAATCTAAGGCTGTGTTGGCAATTTTTGTTTAAACTTTTAAGCACTCACATCATCAAAAAATGGTCCTGTATGGTAAACTCTACTTTGTGCAGCTACAAAATGTCCTGATAACATATCAGGTAATGAATATGTTAAACAGATCCTCTCTGTTTTGTGACTATTGGACTGACAATTGTAACACGTGAACTATGATAAGGTCATCTGGCACAACCTTGTGGCCAGAAGGCATTAGTGTATTTTATGGGCTAATTTAAACGATTAAAAAAGGCAAAAAATAACTGTTCCTCGGATGTTCATATTCATATTCATATCTAATCAAATGACTAGTATGTCGTTAGTTGGGTTACAGATTTGCAAAATTGTGTATGGATTAGTAGCCCATAAAATTACAATTACATTCACATATGACTCCTTCTGACACAAAATTAACCCCATATTCATGAAGCCATATTACGCTGAAAAAGAAATGCATTAAGATTTTGGGTGCAAACAAAAACACAAACAGCTAACGTGCAGCGCAAGTGAGACGCCCTCCCATCTCCCCCAAAAATGAGGCCGTCTAAGAGAAAATGACACACCAGAACTGAATTACAGATACACAACTGAACATCCAAGCCAGATGAAAAATGCTTTGAAAGTATGGCCATGCATGATAACCAGGTATCACAACAAAAAAAAGAGAAATCTGAAAATTAATACATGGACTGCAAGTGTGCAAATGTGAGCGTGAATGTAAGTGTGCCTCCGTTTAATGCACGGCATGTAGAGGCTACATCGTGGTCCAGTCAATTTCAAGCTGAATGAAAAATGTGTGAAATATTATGAGGCACGAGCCGCTTTTGAAAAGATCTAGTTCCTCCCTTCTTCCTCATGGTTTCATCAGGTGCATTTGTTAGCCATCAGTGGTTAACAAATCCACCTGGATGACCTTACAGAGCTTTATTTCTTTTCTTAAAAGTAACTTATTTATGAAAGATTTTCTTACTTTTTCCATAAAAGCAATACTGGACAATGTAAGCTATTGCTAATATGACTAATTATTTAACAGCATGCTTATTTGAGCATGTATTGGACACTGTCAGGACTGACCAACAGCATGTTTCACCCTGTAGATGGTTGTGATGAAGTAAATCGGGACGCAAAACTGACTGGAGCCAGATGTAAACCCTCAGCCGAAGAGAAGTCACTCATGCAGTTCTGATCTTTCCACAGAGCACCTCTGCATCTGTGGATCAGCTCTGGCACTTCGTGCAACTCACCCCTTCATGGTGTCAAGTCAATCTTTAGGTCCTTCCCAAACTCCCAAGGGTTTTAATCACTCTTTCAGTTTACCAACAGTTGCCTATTGGTAAAGCACACTGTGTCACAACAAGTCCAAAAGTGAAAATGAAAGCTTCAGTCAGTCAGTCAGTCAGAAGGCTTAGGTGTAAACCACTGTGTAATTTAGTAGCTTCCTTTCTCACACAGGCTGAATTAAAGGAGAATTCCAGCAAGCCAATCATTCAGAGCAGTTTAATATGAAAAAGGTACTATTGTGCCGAATAAGATCTTGCATGTACTTTCTCCGCTAAGATGAGATTCAAAAACAAATTCAGGCCACAATCTTCTAAAAGCGATCACAAAACAGCAGCACAGGGATCAGGCAGGCAGTGTATTAAAAACCAAGACACATTTTTTAAGGGAGCTTTTAGAGACATCAACCCCTTCAGATAGTAGTTCAGTTTCTAACACTACCACTGCGAACAACACGGAGTAGTATGTAAAAGAGCGCAAATGTATACACACATACACTCATCAGCCACAACATCAAACCCACTGTCAGGTCAAGTCAATAGCATGGATTATCTTGTTTCAAATGCAGCTGCCAAGGGCTCGGATATAATAGGCAGCAAGTGATCAGTCAGCTCTTGAAAGTTGACGTGATGGAAGTTGGAAAAATGGGGGCTGGGTCTTGTGGGGTATTCCAGTGGTTAGTACCTACCAAAAGTGAGTGGTCCAAAGAAGAACAACCAGTGGGTAACCCAAAGCTCTCTGATGCATGTGAGGAGCGAAGGATACCCTTTTGCACGGAAGAGCTACTGTAGCACAAATTGCTGAAAAAGTCAGTGCTAAGACAGAAAGGTGTCAGAACATGCAGAGCATCACAGCTTGCTGCATACTGGGTTGCTTACCTGTCGATCAAAAGCACCAACAATGGACATATGAGCATCAGAACTGGACCCTGTACTAACGGATGGTGTCCTGGAGTGAAGAATCTTTTTGGTTTTTGGGTTTTGTTTTTTTTTTACATCTTGTGGACGGCCAGGTGAATGTACACCGCTTACCTTGGGAAGGCATGTCACTAGGATGCACTACAGGAAGAAAGCAAGCCAGCAGAGGCAGTATGATGGTCTCTGGCATTTATGTGGATCCTACTTTGACACATACCACCTACTTCAACGTAATTTCCAAATGACAGTGGCTTCTTTCAGCAGGAAAACTGTCAAGGACTGGTTTGAACATGACAAAGAGTTCAGAGTCTTGACTTCGCCAAGTTATCTCGATTTATAAACTGATCGAGCCTCTGCGGTATGTGCTGGACAAACTAGTGGGATCCATGGAAGCTCCAACTCACAGTTTATTAAAAGACATCAGGATATGCAGCCAATATCTTGATGTCAGATACTGCAGCACACCTACAGAGGTCTTGTGGAGTCAGAGCTCTTTTAGTAGCATAATATTAGGCAGGAGGTTTTAATGTAATGTCATGGCTGATCTGTGTGTATATACACTATGGATCCACCTGTTTTTTAGGGTTTGTGCCGGGCCCCTTACTTCCAGTGAAGGGTAATCTTAATGCTTCAGCATACCAAGACATTTAGGACAACATCAGGCGCCCAAATCTGTGGGAACAGTTTGGGGAAGAACCTTTTCTCTTCCAGCATGACTGTGAACCCGTGCACAAAGCAAGCTCCTTAAAGACGTAGCTGGAGGAGTTCTGTGGGGAAGAACTTGACTGACCCGTACAGAGCCCTGACCTCAACCCCATCCAACACCTTTGGGATGAACTGGAACGGAGATTGTGAGCCAGACCTTCTCGTCCAACATCAGTGCCTGACTTCAGAAAAGCCTTACATAATGAATGGGCACAAATTTCCAACAGAAACACTCAAAAATATTGTGGCAAGCCTTCCAAGAAGAGGGGAGGCTGTTGTAGGTGCAACTGTGAACCAGCTCAATACTAAAGTCTATGTATTTGAATGCAGTATCATTAAAGTCCCTGTTGGTGTAATGGTCAGTCGTCCCAATACTTTTGTCCATATAGTGTTTATATACACATACAGAACAGTGTGGAATTCCCCTTTAACAGCAGCCAGTAAGCTTTACACCAGCGTTTTCTAGTTTCAGTCCTTCAGTCCACGGCACAACTTCGTAGCTTTGAAGTCACACTGTTTCCCGAAACAGCAAATCTTTCCTGAGATGGTGAACTGCAGGACTTAAAAATGAAACTAATAGCATTTGTAGGCTAAACTAGCCTGCTGCTGTATCTGTAGTCTTGTCTATTGTGCGTTTTTCTCCTCTCACAATTTCCCTAAAAGCAGAAGCGTTGTGATTTCATAATATATCACTCACTGACTGCAAAGTTTCACCAGTTTAAATTGAAAAAGCCTCATGGCGTCCAGACAACAAATGAAAACAAAGACTAGTAAACAAACATATTTGGGTAGCTTAGTGGCTAGGTCTTAGCTTAGCGAGCGTCTAAAACACCACAAAGTGCAGAAACATCTACTCTAAAAAGGTCTGTGCTCATCTTATTGACTGAGCAGATACCAGGAGATCTTTTCAATCCGTGCGACTCGCCAAAGAAACATTTATTTAACGATATATTACGAGAAATTACCATAAAATCCTCCTGCCCAGGCATTACGGAGACGGATGGTTTACGCATGCGCACAAACGTTTAAAATAAAGAGCCGATGGAGGGCGCTCACACTAAAACATCGATCCAGGGCGAGTCTAGAGACCTGCTATATGGACAAAAGTATTGGGACGGCTGACCATTACACCAACAGGGACGTTAATGACATTCATTCAAACACATAGACTTTAATAATAGGGAATTGGTCCCTCCCTTTGCAGCTAGAACAGCTTCCACTCTTCTTGGAAGGCTTTCCACAAGATTTTGGAGAGTTTCTGTGGAAATTTGTGCCCATTCTCTCTGTAGAGCATTTATGAGTTCAGGCTCTGATGTTGGATGAGAAAGTCTGGCTCGCAATCTCCTTCACAGTTCATCCCAAAGGTGCTGTACGGAGTTGAGGTTGTCGTGGAGGAATCTTGAGCTCTAGACAAAATAAAATGAAGACAACTTGACAGCAGGAGATTATATAGGCGATTTCCTTTATTTATCCAGTCAGATAGCAAAACAGAAAACACCCAGCCATTCCGTGGAACCAGCGTATTTTGGGCTTGCTGGGGTCCCATTTTATACACGAGGAGTACGAAAAGTACAAAATCTTCCATTCATTGGAGAGTTACAAAATATTCCATAAGGTCTGGGTTCAGTATGGACAAGTCTAGTTTCTCCCCAAGCTGTGTCCACAAAACTGGAAGCATGGTGTTGTTCAAAATGTCTTGGTAAACTGAAGCCGTAAAATTAAACCCTTCACTGGAAATAAGGGGCCTAGCCCAAAGGTGGGTCTCAATAATATTGTCCATGTAGTGTATTTCAAGCCAGGTTTTAAATGATAGTGTGTACACTTGTGTAGTTTTGCTACTATATATACGAGAGTAAAGCAGTATAATCCAGAGAAAATGGGTTGAATTCAACACAATTTCACTGTTTAGTTATCCTTGTTATTTTAGACATGCTACTAAAACATACAATTCACTCTCCAGTCTTGGTCCTTTTTCTCTTAGAGCATACCTTTGGTGTTTAAGATTTAATCTTAGCTTCCTCTGTCCACAACACTTGTTTCCAAAATGCCTCTACATGTTGTTTTGCATCCTTCATCTGTTGACTTTTGTGATTAAGTCAAAGATAAGGGTTTCTTTTGATGACTCTTCCCAGATCATGTCTGAGTAAGCAGTGCAGAAGTGTACCACCCCTCCTTCTGGCTACACCTTCCTGGACCTTCTCTGCTGTCATTTAACAAGGCATTATTTTGCCTTTCTGGCCAGTATATGGGTGATTCTGCATAAGAGCATCTGCCAAACTAATAAATGTGTACATATAGCAATAGGCCCTATAATAAAAACCGAAATATATTTACGATGTACATAAACTATATATAGGAAAAAGATAAGAGACCACTGCAAAAAGTTCAGTTTCTCAGGTTTTATCTTTCATAGGTGCCAGTATTGAACTGAATAGCTTTGCTTTATTTTTTAAGAAGTGCTGACAATATTTCTCCTAGTTTCCAAATAAAAATGTTGCTCTTGAAAGCAGAATTTTAAAGGAAATGTGAATCCATTAAAATAAGAGAAATAATAAAGTGTTTACAGGAATGGAATAATTCAAATAATTCTCTTGTTCACTCAAAATAACAATAATGACCTTTGACGTACTTCTAGTAGTGTTTTACCGTCCAACTGGTCTCATTGCGAGAGGAGAGTGTTGATTACAGCAGTGTTTTTACACTTTTCCTCATTAAATAAGATGTGATTCAGGTGATCACTAATCAGTCCCTCATACAGCAGAATGAGGTGCTTGTGTAGGAATTTAACAGACACTGGCATGGAATGGCTGTCATTCTCATAGAGATGCTGATGTAAAAATAAATTGCAGTGGTCTCTGATTTTTTTTTTTTTTTTTTGACTGGGGCTTTACATAGACTAGCATTCCCATTTCTTTACTCCTTTATTTAATTCAGAACTGCTAGGAAAACAGCAGGCAGAAAAACGTTTTTCCAACTTTATTGGATACACTTTGAAGTTGAATACAATGTAAGAAGTACAACTCTGGCAAGCACGATCTATTGAAGTAGAGCAATTAATGGCTTTATTATCAGCTGCCTGGGCACATGAACACGCAGTGTGAATTAATAATGCAAATGCAGATACAGAGACGTGATGCGGACAAGCCATTCCTCAGCCGCAGAAGTAAAAAAATATATATATAAATAAAAAATGAAGTAAAAAATACCACGTCCGTTATTCTCATGATTTGAAACTGCAAAGCTCCTAAAATACCACGTCCATTATTCTCATGATTTGAAACTGCAACGCTCTCAGAGGTTGGCAGCAGGAAAGGCGCATATTTTTTTAGTGCAGAATTCTTGGCGACAGCGCCTTCGTAGAAGTGCCGCTGAATGTGCCGGGGGTGCCGCAGGTTCCTCCAGTTGCGGCTCCTCGGCTCACAGCGGCTCGGACAGCAGCGGGGAGACGAGGAGGGAAAGCAGCAGGGTCAGCCCGCCGAACTGCAGGGCGTTACAACCTCCGCAGAACCGAAGTGTTTCTAGGACACGCAAACACGGGGAAAAACAGAGAGACTCTTGTAAACACCAGTCAGTGCCTTAGTAAGTTACTAATAAGAGAAGACAAGAGAGAACTTTATTCATCCCGACGGAAATTCTTGTGTCTTTCGCATGCTCAGTGCAACAGGAAAGAATAAAAGATAACAGAACAATAGGAAAAATGTAAAAAATATAGGCAATAAACAACAGTGCAGAGCATTGACTAGAACATTATTGTAATACTAGGGCAATTGGACGGTCAAAACTGCAGACAATAAGACCTGTAACAAATCTGAGCTGGTTACTTAAATTACTCACACGCTAAAAACAGTAGGCATACATCAGCACATGGATAGTTGAGCCAGGACCCGGATTCAAACCCTCAAACCTGGAGGTGTGAGGAAACAGTGCTACCCACTGTACCACTGTGGGGCCTCTAGCTGACTATTATTTACTCTAAATATTGGCTAAATGCACTGGCTTCTGGAAATGGCGCCGACCACTGATGGGTTTTAATTGACAATAATCTGAAATCCATTTAAGTACAAACAGAGCAGAGAGTAAAAGCCCCAGGGGACACACTGTTTATGGCAGAAGGTGGTACAGAGCAGGGAGAGAACAGAGAGATTGCTGCAGGAATATAGGACACGGGGATCAGCCTGTGCAAAGCTGAATAACTGTTTGACAAAAATAATAAACAGTAATAAACACTAAAATAATAAACAGTGATGCTGTTTTTTTTCTCATTGTCAGTATTGGTAAAAAATAATCGCTCACACTGAACTAGAGCAGGGTGGAATTCAGCTGTACACCGGTATCGTTGTCATGGAACTGACAACTATACCGGTTATCAGTTCCATGACAAAAAAAACAGATTTTTTTTTTTTGCAGTACTTAAAGAGAACAAAACCTTATTAACTGCACGGTCACCGTGTACATTTACATTTACAGCATTTAGCTGACGCTCTTATCCAGAGCGACGTACATCAGTGCTCGAGTAGTCCACGTCTGTATCTTAGACCTGTAAAGATAAACTTAAGTCAAACCGTGTAAACACCAGAACTTTAAACCTGAACTTTATCATAACCGTGTATTTAATGTTTTGTGTACTTTTGTGCATATATTATCTGAAGCGGTTTGTAGTCGGGTCATTAACCAGATATGCACATTTGTACAGGCTGAGTAAAGACATCTGGAGGAGAGAAAGAGAGAGAGACAGAGAGAGAGAGAGAGAGAGAGAGAGAGAGAGAGATGGGGAGAGAGAGAGAGAGACAGAGAAAGACAAACAGAAAGAGAGAGAGAGAGAGAGAGAGAGAGAAGAGAGAAAGAGAGAGAGAGAGAGAGAGAGAGAAAGAGAGAGTATTTCCATACGAAGATGACAGTCAGTTTAAGTGTCAAGGCCAGTTAAGAGCCGTATTGAAAAGTCTCAGACCATCTTGAAGCGAACTTGTTTTGTGTGTGTATGTGTGTGTGTGTGTGTATGTATCCAGAAGACTGCTAAACACTTCTCTGTGCTGCTGGTGTGGATGATATAGCTTAGTGCACTGAAACTGTGGACAGTCGTTCTGCACATCCAGCATTTCTTCATTATTCAGCCTGCCCTGTGCTTGGCCCCCTGAAGATTACTCTCCTCCTCTACTTTATTACTCTCAGGTCTTCACCGTGATGTAATATCTATGCCATGCATATTTAAAGAGTTAATAAAGGTCCTTGGTGTTTGCGTATGCGGTTTATGACAGGCCTTTTATGCGAGACCTTATTAAAAATATATTAACACATAAAAAAGTCTTACATCTCTGGGAACTGAAAAAGCAACTCTAGACACAGCTGGGCCATGCCTCATGACTGGTGTGTGTGTGTGTGTGTGTGTGTCAGTGTGTAAGTGTGCATGTTGGAATTTATTGTGTTCATCATGTGGCATTTCTCATTCGTTTTATCACTGGTATTTGCCCATTACTGGATAATGAGGCATGACATAGCCGGGATTACAGGTGTTCTTTTTAGTGTTTTTAAAGCAAAATGGCACATGTAAGACGAGTTCATCTTTAGGGGAGGGAATAAAGTTGATGATATGCTCATGTTAAGGCAGTCAGGCTGGAATAGCTGCGACTAGCAGGCCAGTTTTTAGAAATGAGGAAAAAAATGCAACAGTACGTATTAAACTGCATGTTACACTCACACCAGTAGGGGGCGCAGGCAGAGAAAACAAAAGCAAAAGGAAATATTAGTGGGACAATTTAATATACAGACATGAATTATTTCTGTAACTTTCAAATTCATACCACTGGTTGCCTTCGCCATTACGCAAACCATACAAATGCTTGAGACTCCAGAGGTTTAGGGGGGCTACCAGTAGATGGTTGAATAGACAAGTAAGCTGAATAAATGTACAGCATTTTTCCAAAGTGACTTCCATTCCCTAACTACAGGGGGCAGTCTCCCTGGAGCAACTTGGTTAAGGTTTTGCTCAAGAACCCAGTGGTGGTCTGCTGAAGGTAGGATTCGAACCCATGACCTCTTGGTCCAGAGGCAAGTGTCCTACCCACTAGGCCTCCACCATTATGTCAAGCAGACATCAAAATGTGGATTTTGATACTGTGTGACATACTATTACCTATAAAAATGGCAAAATTTGGTATATGTTCGATATGCATTGTATCCATATTTATAGAGAAGAGTTAGAAACCACAGTTGAACTGATTGCTAATTCATAAGCTTCCACGGGTAATCAGTTTTAGCATGATAGCTTCAGTAGAAAACCTCACCAAATATGTCTGTGGACTACATTTAGGATAAGAGGCTTCAGCAGGTCAGGGTGGAAGGACAAGCAGAGGGTCAAACAAACTTTTAACCAAACAAACAAAACAATCGAAACCATACAACATCCTAAAAACATACAAGCTTTGCAGGAAGGGGTCGCTGGCCTTTGTTCAACTCAGTTATCTCACTTCCGCCTTTAACCCACTTTGAGCAAAGAGTGTGAGAAACTGGGGCAGATGGGACCACCTAGAGTGACAAAAAAACAAAACCAAAAGAACCCACGAAACTTGCAGGTATGATATACTGTCCTCTGGAGAATGCGGAGGGTTTTCAGGGCAGAATCTCTATTAAGCGAGTAATTTAGTGCAGGTCTAGGCCTAATCTCTGGCCCTGAGGGTTTCACAGTTTGCCTCGGATTTCCGTTCGGCTCCTGAAAGCTCACAACAAAGCAGCAGAGGTGCAGAAGGTGAGGGGGTCTGTGTTTTCAGTTGGGGGATACACTGCCTGCGCATGATCGCTCTACTGGTCAGTCTAAAGGACTCCTAAATCAGAACTGAAGAAATCACAAACACACATACACACACACACACACACACACATACATACTGTACATACACACATACACACACACATTAAACTGTTCTCCACAAACTGCCTCTGTAAATTCACTGTATTTATATACTTATTTATATTCATTTATATACTGTACTTTGGTCACTTATGCCAATCATTTATGTTCAATATCACTACTTATGCCTCTATGATGTGCAATAACAGACTCGGTATAGAGAACAACTCCAAACCACCATTTGTGTTCCTAGTAAACTACAGCAGTAATTTTATTTATTTATCTATAGTATTTATATCCACCTCTCTTATTGACCAAAGCACTGTGTGTATACAGCATAGTGTATTAAGTGGATAAAGCATTTTCAGGGTGTTTTTTTTATCTATGCTTTATTCTGTACTGTTCTTGTCTTTGAGTCACCGTGTGTCTGTTGTACACCTAATGACACTTAATGACTCTGTCAGCTGCACTGTATGTTACTTTGTCCTGTTATTGTACATTATTGTACAGCTCTGGTGTTTTTTGTACTCTCTCTGTAGTCCTCTCCTGCCCTCACTTGTGTAGTTCTGTGGTATTTCTGTTTTTTGTTCTTTGTGGGTCTGTTTTTGTTCTTGTGCTACACCGTGGTCCTGGAGGAATGATGTTTAATTTCATTATGTACTGTGTATAAATAATAAACAATACATAAATGTATTAAAAAATTGTATAAATAATACATAAATATATAAATAATACCTACTTGACTTGACTAGACTTGACTTGAATTCAACAGTCCTCAGCTGTATGAAGTCTGTGTGAAGTCTTTGCCTTCAAAATACTTGAATACAAAGACTTCTTAATTCTGAGGACCAGGAGAAGAAGCTGTAAGGGAGGTTCACACTGCGATTTTTGACGGCCGAAGCATCTAGTTCTAGTTGCTTTTAATGACCATTCAGGTCGTGGGACAGGTGGGCCCTTGGTAATGGGGGAGGGATTCGTTGGTCACTGGGTTAGCATGAACTGTATCATTTCACATTTATACAGTACTGTGCAAAGGCCACACCTCATTTCTTTATATTTTGCTTTGAATCACCTTGTTGGTGCAAAAACGATATTATCTGCCTCAAACTCTCTTATCTTTGTCATGTTGTTCAAAGTAGATTAAATCACAGAAATGGGAACAATTGTTTTACTGACAGGCTGCAAAGTGTCTAAAGACACAAGGAGCCTAGATAAAGGAGTTCCAGCCACTCAGCATTCAG
>JBBIGA010130434.1:0-22700 GCA_037576975.1 Alestes dentex | reverse complement strand
TTGTTGTGATAGAAAGGATCGTTCTTGTATGGGCTTCAAGTTCATAAAAATAACCAGCAGTTGGATCTGTCTGCATTACTTCAAGACAGCGCAAAACACGCCTAAGAATGTCAACAACATCATCCGTGGTCGCAATAACACTAACTGGTTGGAACATATAACATAAAACACATCACAACTATTACGAGCATTTTTGGGGGTTTTTTCATCGGCAGCTGCCAGCGAAAGTAGTGAGAGTGCTGAGATGCTCTAGTTTCTGGTAATACTGGAGCTTCCGGTAACACTAACAAGCCTTTTGGGCACACTGAAAATCCACTGTCTCTCCCCTGTTTCATCTTCTCTCCTCATCCCTTCATCTCTCTCTCCCCTGTTTCATCTTCTCTCCTCATCCCTTCATCTCTCTCTCTACCCCTAAATTCAGATAGTAATTCAAACAATTTAAAAGTTTTATACACCTCACAAATGGTGAGTGTTGGGGTGATTTTGAGATGTGGTGCAGGTAGTGATAGTATGTGTGAGTGTTTACGTGATGTAGTGGGAGTGTGTTCAGTGGTGTGTCCGTTCAGATGAAATGTGTAAGTGGACGTTTTTTTAGTGGGATCTATAGATTGAATGGGTATGTGCATGTATTCCAGTGCGTGTGCGCACGTATTCCAGTGTGTGTGTACAGATTTTCAGTGTGTTAAGTCCCACGCGGCTTCCCATATTTTTAGGCATTTTTTTACCACATCACATATTCACGTTTTTTCTCTATACGCATGTGCTCTTGGAACGCTCTGGTGTAGTGAATAAAGTGCGCTAGTTTAGTGAGTAAAGCCCTTTGGTGTAGTGAGTAAAGTGCTCTGGTGTAGTGTGTGAAGTATTCTGGTGTAGTTTGTGCACTCTGGTGTAGTGAGTGAAGTGTGAATGTTGTAGTTTGTGAAGTGTTGTGAGGTAGTGTGTGTAGGTCTCTGGTTTAGTGTGTGTGTAGTGCTCTGGTGTAGTGTATGAAGTGCTCTGGTGTACTATGTAAAGTACTCTGTTGTAGTGAATGAAGCGCTCTGGTATAGTGCGTAGTGTTCTGGTGTGGTGAGTAAAGTGTTCTGGTGTAGTCAATAAAGTGCTCTGGTGAAGTGCCCCGGATGTAGGCCGTAGTGTTCTGGTGTAGTGTGTGAAGAGCTCAGGTGTAGTGTGCGTAGTGCTCTAGTGTGGTGAGTGTAGTGTTTTGGTGTAGTGTGTGACGTGTTCTGGTGTGATGTGTGTTGTGTTCTGATGTAATGTGTATAGTTCTCTGGTGCAGTGTGTGTAGTGCTGGCCACCAATATTTTCCAAATGGATATGCCTCTATTTAAAAAAAAAAAAAAACATGTTCTTGCACCTTTGCAACATATCCAGTTTGGTCCGGTTTGCTTGCATAAGCTTATTTTGGGTTCATTTTGACACATTTGATGTGCAACAGCTTTACTTTCAAGGACGCGTGCATAAGAAGATGCAATGCCATTTTCAACTAAAGGGCCATTAGGGGCTTTCCAGTCCAATGAGTTCAAACTCTAACTGTGTGGGATATCCAGTCAGGCAGTTCAGCCGGTTCAAACTGTAACTGTATGGGATATTCAGCTGGACAGTTACGTTAAAACTCACATATTTCTACAATGCCAATCACCGTTGGTCAGAAAATGCTCCTTCATAGTGTGCCAAGTGCTCTGCTGTAGTTTGTGTAGTGCTCTGGTGTAGTTGTGCTCTAGTGTAGTGTATGAAGTGATCTAGTGTAGCATGTGTGGAGTGTTCTGGTGTAGTGTGTGAAGAGTTCTGGTATAGTGTGTGTAGTGCTGTAGTGTGATGTGTGCAGTGCTCTGGTGTAGTTTTTGTAGTGTTCTGGTGTTGTGTGTGAAATGCTCTGTTGTAGTGAGTGAAGTGCTCTGGTGTAGTGAGTGTAGGGCGAATGGTGTAGTGTGTGTAGTGTTCCTTTACAGTCTGTGTAGTACGCTAGTTTAGTGTGTGTAGTGCTGTTTTGTAGTGTGTGTTCTTCTAGTGTTGTGTGTTAAGTACTCTGATGTAGTATGTAGTGCTCTGTTGTGGTGCGTGAAGTGCGCTGGTATAATGAGTGAAGTGTAAATGTTGTAGTGTGTATAGATGGGTGTCCAAACGTTTTGCAAAGAGGGCCAAATTTGATAAAGTGAAGATCCTCAGGGGCAAATAGTTTCTTCTGACATTTTTTTAACCACAAAAGTTACATGAAAATACACACAGCTATTAAACAATTGTCGTTGTCACAATTACCTTTATTTTTCAAATGCCAATGTAACCAAATATAAGACGCTCAGGCAGACATGGATGACTTTAAAAACGCAATTCTGCCTTTCTTTCATATCTGGAGAGTCTGATGACATTGAACAAACTGTAGAGAATACCTTAAATTTCCATGAGTTTTGTTTTTTTTAAACAGGAGTAATAAGTAATGCAAAGTGGTCTGTTGTCCCTAAATTTTAAAACAAGTGAATTTTTCCCTTGTCTTTTACAATATCTTTCAGAAAGCAATAGTTTGTGTCACATCTACAGGTACATAACATCAACAGTTATAACCAAATCTTATTCAAGAGTTTAATAAAATAAGTGCCATAAGTCCAAGTTCATTAATGTGTTTGTTTATCATGATCTCCAATTTCAGATTGATCAAGGAACAGAAATCTTGCTGACTTTGCAGTCGCCTTGGCAGAAATGAGTGGTGAAGGGTTTGCGGCATGGATGCAGAGCCAGATAGCATTAGAATGGTGTGGTGAAAGGAGGAATTACATTCTAGCGAGCTAGCGAGCCATAAACAACACATTACAATCTGACGGCGGGCCGGACTTTGGACATGCCTGGTGTATAGTGTTTTGGTGTAATGTGTGAAGTTTTCTGATGTACTGTGTGTAAGGCTCTGGTGTTGTTTGTGTAATGGTCTGGTGTAGTGAGTGTAGTACTCTGGAGTATTGTGTGAAATGCTCATGTGTGGTGTGTATAGTGGTCTGGTGTAGTGTGTGAAGTGCTCTGGCGTATTGTGCTTAGTGCTCTGTTGTAGTGAGTGTAGTGCTCTGGTGTAGTATGTACAGTGTTCTGGTGTGTGTATAGTGCTCTGGTGTAGTTTGTGTAGTGTTCTGGTGTTGTGAGTGAAGTGCTCTAGTGTAGTGTGTGTGGTACTCTGGTGTAGTATGTCAAGTAGTGTGGTGCATACCTCTGGTTTAGTGTGTGTAGTGCGCTGGTGTTGTGAGAGTAGTTTGAATGGTGTAGTATCTGTAGTGTTCTGGTGTAGTGTGTGTAGTGCTCTAGTGTAGTGTGTGAAGTCCTCTGGGGCAGTGTGTGAAGATTTCTGGTGTCGTCTGTGTGGTGCTCTCGTGTGGTGTGAATAGTGTTCTGGTGTAGTGTGTGTGTAGTGTGATGGGTTTTGGGACGTGGCCTGAGGGACGCACGCGCTGTTCATTGTTTGTGTTTTCATCCGCGAAGCTGAATGGTAGACTGTATCGTGGCTCCAGACGCTCATTGGCCCATTCGCCCGCTCGTCGTCTTGGGGGCGGGGTCTGTGCTGATTTTCTCCAGTTATGCCAGCGATGATTAAAGGCGCTTCAGAGGCCTGCAGTGAACAGCTGGCCAGGAGCTCGTATTTTATTGTCCAGTCAGTCAATGCAGCGTTTAGATAAGAAGGTTTTTTCTTCGTGTTTGGGTGCGGAAATTTTTGCGTTTTTTTGTTTTTCCTTCAATTAATGTTCCCTCAACCGTAACTGGATGATGTGAGCAGAACTTAGAGGCAGTCTGAAGAAGGTCTGGATTTGATGGTTTCCTCTGCTTCTTCTCGGGTTTTTATGGTCCAGAATGAGTCCAGGCTCCTTCCAGAGGTCCTGCTGAGTGTTCCTCGCGCCTGAAGGGTGAAGGGCATCGTCTGTCTGGATGTAAACACAGAGCTTTTCCTTCTCTCTCCTCCAGCAGGGGAAGCTAACGAGTGATTTGATGCACCCTTTTCAGTGGTGTAACGGTAAGTCAAGTGGGCAATTCAGAAACCCCTTCTGTCAGCCCGCATCTGGGTTCTTCCTGTACTCAGGAGTGGGCTTTACAACGAATCAGTCCTAATAACAGCTTCATGTCACGGGCAGTCTGTTGGATGTGGAAGTTTTTCTACTGTCTGTGTCCACTTTTCTGTGTCTACGGGTCCACGATGGACCAGTAGCATCTCTTCAGCATCTCCTCATTTTCATCATCGCTGTTGCAGTGGTCCACTGTTTTACTGTTTGTCAGGGTGATCAACACTGGTCAGAGCCTAAGGGTGATGGAATGTGACACATTAAAACGTATTTGTCCAGGACATGAGCAAAAATAACAGCTCAAGTCAAGTCAAGTCAAGTAGGCGTTTACTGTCATTTCACACAATGAAATAACAATGTTTCTCCAGGACCATGGAGCAACACAAAGAACAAAAACAGAAACAACATGAGACTGCGAACGTGCAGGACAGGACTGCAAGAAACAATGCAAAAAAAAAAAAAAAATACAGGACAAGACAACACACAGTGGATTAGTGTGGGTGAACACAGTATCATACTGTATTCTAGCAGTTAAATGCAAAAAAAATGCAAAGGAATGAAAAGATTCAGGTAGACAGCTATAAATAATTGTACAAACAGCAATAGTATGCTATTTTTGCATTCAGCCTAACAAGTAAGTACAGCTTTATTTGATCTTCATTGAAAAAAAAAATCACCAAATGGGATACTCCTTAGGCATGAGCCTAAGGTCACCATTGCCAGAGATACAGAAGTTTAAAATTTGTTTTATTTATTTAGCACAATTAAAATCAGCTGCTGTCTCCCAAATTCTTCACAAATAACAAAAATTGTAGACATAGTAAAAGGGAAAACATACAGCAGGAATAAAAACACACTAAGTAAGACACTGATGAAGAAAGGAAAAAAAGAAAACTCACCCAGACAATTATATACCCCATTAAAAGTTAAGTATGTTTTAAATTGGGTTTAAAAGCTGTTATGCCCAGCATTGAACTGAGGAATGACCAGCATTGAACTGATGGATCTTTGTCATCTATGGGATGTGCTGGAGTTGATCCAGAACAAATCACCCAACATCAGGGACTGACCTCATGAATGCTCTCCATCAAATCCTCACAGCAGTTTTCCAACATTTAGAGTAAATTCTCTCCAGAGGCTGTTGCTGCCACACAAAGGGGGCTATTAATACTCTTGTTTTCACAAGAAACAATGAGTGGGCAGGAGTGTGTAAAAAGTGTTTGTATGAATTCCAACATGGGCACAAACAAATAAACTGTCCTAATGTGAGTCTGAAACTGTCCGCTGGTCTCTGCTTTTGTATTTATAGGCCATTCCATATTTTTGTTGAAAGCACTGATGAGAGACCCCCACTCTCTTGGGGTCTGAATATTTCATGTGTTGTGCCAAAAGGAAGCACAAATGCACACTTTCTTTCTCGGCCCGCTTTCTCCAGCGGGAACGATTTGGGAACTGAAGGACTGCATAGCACCGCACTGACTCATTAGGCCTAGAACAAAGTGGTCTTCAGAGTTCTACGTTTTCCAAATAGATTTGGTGCTGCTGTTAGATGTGTGTGTATGTGTCAGATATATTTATATGTATTTATATATTGATACGTTGTTTTGCATAGTGTACAATTTATATTATATTATTATATAGTGTTTAATTTTGTAGGTTTAGCTGCTTCTTCTTTTTTCTTTTGTACTGTCCACTTTGCTTTCAGTTTCCTACCTGTGGGAAATATTAAAGGCTTATATTATCTGATGAGGCAAGTTCTTAAATGCACCTAAATGATGGACACCAGGCAGCTGCTGCTCAGGCATTAGTTGGTGTCTATTTCATCAAATTCCTCTCTGCTCTTAGAACTAGCTCAGATACAGCTGTGCGGATGTTATAGGGCATTTAATAGAGTTATCATTGTCTCCCTGCCTCTCATTTCCTCCAGACATGTTTAGCTGAGGCCGAATGACGCTGGAACTGGCCGATGCTCTGGTTAGATATGAACACTGTCCTAAGAACAGGAAGCGCCCATCTTTTTCCCCCACTGCACACACTACGTTGTCTTGGCAACTTGCCGGAGCACCTAGTAATATAGGTCAGCGGGCTTGCAGAATGAGCTCCGTTCAGGGGCGTGTGCCACACACACTCAACATGAAAAACACACACACACACTGCAGTCGTGATGTTGGAGAACCTGCCTACAGTGTATAACAGCAGCACCTCAGGATAAAATGCAAAATCAGTATCTTTTAGGTGTGTAAGTGCATCTGGGGGGAGAGGGGTGAATTTTTGGTAACTGCTGTGAAAATTATAGCATTAATAGAGCTTGGGGTGTTTTATGGTCTATATTCAGCCATTGCCTTCTGTCCCAGTTATGCAGTGTATTTTATTTAATTGTAAATTGAATTACTTAAATAATCAGGTCAAACCTCAAGTTAAATGGTCAAGTTGGTTTTATTCTCATTCATTCACATACACAGTACATGACTGTGGAATTTAGAGATGGCAGATCAGTACTGATTAGTTGTTCAATCAATAAATCAGTACTGGGGCTGATATCAGTAGAAAATGCTGGAGGGAAAATAAATTAATTTGATCTGATATCATGTTGTTTGCTGCCCTGGTGGAAAGTGGGATGATGAAGTGACTTATGTATAGACATACATTTTTGTCAGGTTTATCCAGTGATGTGGGTTTCTTTTCTCCTTTGTGTGAGGGTGTCATACCACCTGACATGTCATATTATGTGTTTATACTGATTATTAGGCGTAAGGATGTGTGACATTAGAAATGTGCTATTAATTGATTATTTATATCAGCAAATTGAGAACTCTTTCAGCTAAAATCTAAATTGACAACGCTTTCAGCTCAAAAACAGGCAGTTTGTGGACCAAATACAATAAAATATACCAGGCAGTTAACTTATACCTAATAAGTTATACTTAATAATAAGTTAAAGCTCCTGTTTAACAGGCTGAAGGTAAACGGCTGTTGGTGGGTGCTGTGCATCAGTGACACTGTGTGGGGAAAAAGTTTTGTAACGGCAGCTGTTTATCCTGCCACTTACTGTCCGAATGCTGATTTTGTTCTTGCCTCCAAAGAGTAATTTTAGCGTATTCATTTAGGTTGGAATTGCATTTTGAATGACTTAGATTAGTCTTATTCATAAGCTAATCTAATGGCTTGTACGATCCTGCCAGATGCCAAAAACATCTGGAAAAACATACCTAAAGCATAGTGTAATCATTGTATTGTTACTGAAAAGCCTCTTCTGTAAATCTCCCAACTGGCATTATCACTCTGACTGGGGCCCACAGTCTGGTGGATGAATGCATGTGGAAAAAATGAAATGAGAGCAATCACAATGGAAGTTTATTCAAAGTTTTCTTGAACTGCATCTTCTTGATTTTATATGACCGTGTGTTTCTTCTGACATCAAGGGTTCAATGGAGGGTCCCTCCTTTGCTGCAGAAACAGCCTTGACTGTGGAACATTTCTGCGTAGATTTGATTGAATTCAACCATTGGTGAAGTCATGTGTGCACAACAGAAAAAACATTTTTAATTACTGCTTCTTCTTGTCTTATATGAAAGCTTTTTACTTGTTTATCAAAATGGTTTAATATTTTAGAAAAACATTTTTGGTGTTTGTGTGGTTGCATGTATGCTTGTTGTGGGTCTGTCATGATTATTAAGTTTAAAAAGGTTAAATTTTATGTTTTATATATTGAATAAGCGTAATGTTTATTGGAATTTGAATGATAAACTGGGAATCTGCAGGTCATTATAAAGCCGTGTTCAGCAGTCTGAACATTCTCCACAAAGGGCACTCAAATGGCTTTTGTGAAGATAAATAGGAGGAGGCCCACATGAGCAGGATCACACTATGCATATATGTTATACGTTCATGTATAAGGAGGAAAATGAAATATGTACACATGGATAATCATCAAAATGACTCTGGAATACTTGATTACTAATAAAACGAGTAGTGACCACTCTATGTGTGTTTGTGTAGCCTAATAAATAGGAATTTTCTGTGTGACCATGTGAATCCAGGTGTACTCGTGCCAGAGCTGCATGATGTGAGTGTGTGTATGTTGTGTAGGAGTGTGTGGAGGATATTTGTGTATTCCTGCTGTTGCTCAGCGCACACACACACACACACACACACAGAGGGAAGTAAGGCCTGGCTCACTGCCAGATGATTACAGAAGTGTTACAAAAGAGTGTGCTGTCCCACTGCCAGCCTGAGAACACACACACTCAGACACACACAGTCAAGCAGAATGCATCCTCACTGCCTGTTTGTTTATTGGGAACATAATCAACAAACCACAATCGTTTAATTAAAGCTTAACAAAAGTGTAAAAATACATGAACATGGAGCTTTTAATTCAGCTGCATAATTTCTGGAATGGTTAATGATTGGCCACAGTCTCCCTGGCGCAACTTGGCGTTAGGGGTCTTGCTCAGGAACCCAGTGGTGGGATGCTGAAGGTGGGATTTGAACCAATTACCTTTTGGTGCAGAGGCAAGTATCCTACCCACTAGCCCCCCCCCCCCACCCACCCCCCCGCCAATTAAGACTTTTGTTGGATTACATGTAGACCTTGATCCATCAGAACGTATTGCAGCATCCTGCAACATCAGTATGGCAGAGACTGATAGTGCCATGGCGATTAACAGACAATATACAGTATTGTGCCAAAGCCTTGAGCCTGAATGCTGAGTAGTTGGAAAACCTTTATCCAGGCACCTTCTATCTTTAGGCACTTTGCAGTCTGATGCAATAAAACTTTTGTTTACATTCCTTTTGTTTAATTTACTCGATATGCCAAAGATAAGACAGTTTGACAGACAGCAAGGTGATTCAAAGGAAAACTCAGAACTCAGAACTGAGTGGCTCAAGACTTTTGTACGGTATTGTATCATACAACTTTTACTTGAGTTTATAGTTCTTTATGGAATAAATTCATACCAATGCCTTAACCGTAAACCTTTAAAGAAAATATATATTAAAACACATTCAGTCAGAAGTGTCCACAGTTTTTTGACTGGTCTTGACTAGTGCAGTATACCATTGCGGCTGTTGTGACTCCCTGTGCCAGTTTTCTGGGATGAACGTCTGTAGCTTGGCTGATCATAATCTCAAAGTTGCTGAGATGAATTCAGCCCCTGCTCTTGAGAGGGAATAGCTGATTATTCATCTGCTTTTAGTCATGGACCACCTACCTGCCAACCAGATCAGCAACATTTTGTATAGTTTATCTTGGCTTTGGGGGCTTGCATTTTATTTCTAAGGATGCAATGATATACATTTCCAAGATTTGGTAGCAGGTCCTTGTACAAAGCAGAGACCTTATAAAACAGTGTAACTGCGATATAATACACTTCAGAAATGCCTGAACTGCTAGATTTAATGACTCTTAAATAATTTAAATATGACTACATTTTGAGCCCCTATACATTTGCATATATGTATCTGTCCAATCTGTTAGTCCAGCTTCGAGAGACAGGTCTCAGGGTTAGGTAAAGAAGGTCTGCTGCCCAGAGCTGCTTCCTGAGGGCTGCATGGCACAGTGTTTTGAAGCCTGAAGCTAACTTCAGACACCTCGTCTTGGCTGATTAACTGTGTTTGGCGTAAGGGCAGCACTGACGGTCTCACGCTGTGCTCTCCTCTGTGTAGGGTGCTTCTGCAGTTTGGGACTGATCTACTCCAACAGAACCTGCACTATGCCGCCCGTCACCTTCCAGGACCTGCCACTCAACATCTACATGGTGATTTTCGGCACTGGCATCTTCGTCTTTGTCCTCAGCCTCATATTCTGCTGCTACTTCATCAGGTAAATTACAGTGTACCCACACGAAGTCGTGGTTCAGAGTTCGCAGCCTTGGTCATTCTCAGATTTTTTTCTTAGAACTGAACTAATAATTGCTAATAATCGAAACCTCCGCAAATTCACGGAAAACCACAAATATCCTCAGGATTTTTTTTTTTTTGTTGCTTTTTTGTGGCAATATATAATTTTTCATGTGTTTTAGTGCTAAATTATTAACAAAAATCTAATTAACATAACATGAATAATAATGTAAATTCTGCTAAATTTCCATTTAAAATATAAATTTCCATTTAAAATATATGTAGTACTGTCGAGAGAACGCAAAGCAACCATATACGAAAACGCGTCTTAGGATGGTGAAATGCCCCTGTACTCAGAGGTGGGAGGTTTGAAAGTAGCCAATCGGGAGCATTATTCACTTCTCCTTGCTGCTGATTGGCTGGCAGCTGCCGTCCAGCATTCCCGCATGAGTTTCTCTCGTTTAGCTATCTCAAGTTTACCTTTACAATTTTAGTAAATGAAATTAAAGTGTTTTGGGAGCATATTTGGGGACATATTTAGGGTTTAGACAATAAAAATAGGCATTTTTTACCCCATCACAAATTTGTGGTTTTTCACAATTCGCAGGGGCTCTTGAAACTGTACACACACACACACACACACACACACACACACACACTTACACACACACACACACTTACACAAACATACACACACACACACACACACACACACACACACAAATGCACTGAAACACTCACATGCGCGCACACTTGCACATACACACACACAAACACATACATACAAAAATGCACTCACAGACGCACAGAAGAAAACAACACAAAAGCTCACTGATGAGCCAAAAACACAATGGTGTGAAAGTCACAGTGAGCAGGAAATGAGGCGTTAGGGGACCAGAAGTGGTGAAGAGTGACCCAGGTCATTTCCACCTCAGCACGAAGGCATTTGGAGCAAATGTGAGACTATTTTAAACGTCTATTATTTACAACCCCATTGTATTGTTCTGCATGGCGATGGACTCCTGAACACCTGTGTGTCGGCATGCCGTCACTTCTATTTGATGCAGCCACGTCTGTCTGATCCCATACAAATAATTAATTAATTGTCCTAAAAGTGGTCTCTGAATGTAAAGAGCTATAACAAAAAACCCAATTTTTTCAGTAAGTTGATTAGTTAAATGTCTATAAATTGTGTGGATATTTTGCAGGTAATAAAAATAAAGCCCTCTATTTGAAGTACCACTGTGACCCAAAGATTAGAAAGTACTGCATTAGTTTAACAACAGGCCTAATACATATTAAATAATCAAATAATAAATTGGAATACAGTAACCCCCCCGCTTTTACATGGATCAGCAGTCCATCGCAGATTTTTTTTTTTTGAGAACCGAACTTGTTGGCTGAAACCCCCGCACAAACGCAGAAACTGCAGATATCCTCCGCGTTTTTTTCTTTTTTTACTTTTGCAACGTCCGGGCCTCGACCCACCACGCCCCCTCATCTTTGTTTTGTTCTTCTTAAAGCCCTGTGTTTTTATTACTGTAAATTAAATGAATTTATTACTTTATTTACTTGCTTATACCAAAGAAAACGACAGCACATACCAAAGAAAATGCCCGTGCATGAATTACAGTACAGTATATACAGGGGTAACATTGGTATTTACATTCTAGCACTGCGAGAGACAGCAGTTTAGTGTAAACTGTACAGTACAAATGCGAGTTTACCATTACATTTTCTTTCAGGGTAATGTATTAAGCTGAGTTTAAAATGAAATTAAAGTGTTTTGGGAGCATATTTTCACTATACGCGGGTGCTCTTGGAACGTAACCCCCGCGAAAAGCGCGCGGGGGTGGGGTTACTGTATTTACAGTTGTTTTCTTCTACCCTTATTATACTTGCATATTTTATTAAGGCCCCTTAACCATGGTAAAATAGTACTGTGCAAAAATCTTAGGCACCTAAATTGTTTGTAGCCATTTATATCAACAGTGGCTTTCTTTCTGCCAGCAAAAACACCAATGAACATTAAAGTAAATGCAAACAAACAAGAAAATGTAAAAAAATGTATTAAGGTTTCTTTTTTCTAAAAAGTAGTTGATATTTTCTGAGCTGGTTAGGTTTGGTTCCAGATTTCTGCTCTATGATTCCAGTCATTACATGGATTTATAAAATTCCATAAGCAACACAACTAATTTAATCTAATGAAGTAACAAGCGCAAACCCAGGTATCTGATTGTGGCTACAAGTAATACTGGTCTTCCATGAGGAAAGAGGTCTGGAAATTGTTAAATGAACACTTTGCCATACATAAAAAGAGTATTTACATTGTTAATGTTATTTGTATTTATTGTAATATTAGTATTTTAACACTATTGTCCAGTAGAAAATAGCTTTTAAGTATAATTTTCTCACAGTACAGTACATACATTGTGGTGGAGGCACAACACTTGCAGAAAACAAGTTGCAGAGCTGCATCTATGGCTGGAAAAAGATAACATCGGAGAAGGGTCTCAAGATCCACCAAGACAGGAAGAAGTGCCTGAAAGAGCCTAAGAAGGGACCTTAGAGGTAGGGCAAATCAGTCGATTGAAGCCCGGTGGCAGGAAACTCACCACAGTCCACAGGGTATCAGAATCCCTAACGAAGCTCAGCCAGGCACAGCTCCACCGTTGGACGTGAGCCAAGAGCCCTTCCAGCCACAGTTAAGAGAGGAAGATGGATGGACAAAAGTCTCAAATTCTGTGGCCCAAATCCTGCCAGAAAAAAGAGTGGGGAACCGTTGACTTTGGGAGAAATTATTTACAGCTACAGCACTGAGAGATTCGGAGTGAAAAGCAAGAACTTCAGTGCTCAGAAGAAACCATCAAGCCATATCAAGTCCAGGAGGCAGCAAGAAATGGGGCGACTTGTGAAATAAAAAAAGGTACCTCCTGACTGAACGCGGAAGGAAAGATTTTCTTCAGTGTTGTGGCCTAAAGACTAGCAGCGTTCCTGCAGAAGAACAACTATGTCGACACTTCAGTACAGAAAGCAGAGATAAGAAGGGTTCTCAGGATGCCTGGAACATGCAAATATCATCTGGCACCAGGTACAAACGGCCAAGAAGGAAAAGAAAGAACTGCCTGTGGTCTTCTTAGACCTGGCCAGTGCCTTCAGGTGAGTGCCTCATGAGTTGCTGTGGACAGCCTTCACCTTTTTCCAAGTCCCAGAGGCCATCACAAGGCTGGTCAAAGCCTATTTCCAGGACCTCCAGTTTTGCATTACAATCCAGGATAATACAACTGCCTGGCAGCACCTGGAGATTGGCACTGGCCTTCACCATGGCTATGGAGTTAATTATTCGAGCTTCTCGGTGGGTGGTTGGAGGGGAACACCTGAAGAGTGGGCTGTGTCTTCCTCCAATTAGGGCATTTATGAATGACATGACAACTATAACATCGACTAAGGCAACCACCAGACGCCTGCTGAATAAACTCCAGAGTAACATCAAGTCGGCACGAATGGAGATTAAACCAGACAAATCCCGCAGTATTTCCATTGTCAAGGGCCAGATCATCAACGAGAGGTTCCACATTAACAAAGTACCGATACCAACGACTGTGGGAAAGCCCATCATAAGCCTTGGAAGATGGTACAATGCAGAGCTTAAAGACTCCGAACAGGTGGAACAACTCAGGCAGGAGACCATCAGTGGCCTAAAGCAAATAAACAACACTGCTCTCCCAGGGAAGCTAAAGCTTTGGTGCTTTCAGTTTGGACTGCTGCCCCGCCTCATGTGGCCAATTTCCATCTATGAGGTCACCCTATCCCATGCCAAGCGACTGGAGAGGCTGGTGAATGCACAGGTGCAGAACTGGTTTGGACTACCCAGATGCCTCAGTAGCGTAGGCCTGTAAGGTAACGGAGCCCTCTCTCTTCCAATCTCAAGCCTGGTGGAGGAGTACAAATGCTCCAAAGCAAGGCTTGAAATGACCCTCTCAGAATCCCAGGATCCCTTGGTCAAGGGCGCTGCTCCCACCTTGGCAACAGGGAGGAGTTGGAGGCAAGGAGCAGCTGTGGCACAGGCAAAGACCGCCCTGAGACATCGGGACATAGTGGGCCAAGTCCAAACTGGCAGAGGGGGCCTGGGACTGGGAGTAACAACACTCACATGGCAGAAGGCTACTCCTAGAATGCCGGCGCCTGGTGATAGAGGTGGTGCGACACCAGGAGGAAGCAGGCAGGTGCGCTAGGGCCGTGTTCCAAGCCAAGCAAGGCCACTCGATGAAGTGGGATGGCGTGGAGAGGAGAAAGATCACCTGGAGTGAGCTGTGGAACATGGAGCCCAGTATGCTGAGCTTTACCATCAGAGCCACATACAACGTCCTGCCCTCTCCAACAAATTTACATCTCTGGTTTGGAGAGGATCTGGCCTGTTTCCAGTGTGCTGCCCCATCAACTCTTAAACACATCCTGGTGGGTTGCAAGACGAGCCTTACCCAAGGCAGATACACCTGATGCCACAACCAAGTGCTGAGGTGCTTGGCGGCTGCCGAGAAGGTATTCACCAACGCCATGCCCTTGGAAACTGGAACTGCCTTTCAGCTACAAATATCTTTCATCCGGGAGGGGGAGAAGAAGCTGGCAAAAAGAGCATCTTCAGTCTCATGCTCGCTGAATGCAGCCTGAGACTGGGAAATGCAGGTGGATTTAAATCAGAGGCTCACCTTCCCACCTAAAATCGCAGCAAACGACCTGAGGCCAGACCTGGTCCTGTGGTCCAAATCCTGTCGACGTGTTTTCATTGTGGAGCTGACGGTCCCATGGGAGGCATTCAAGAGGAAAAAGCTGAGATATGCAAACCTGTTTGCATATCTCAGTGTTTGTGCGGCCAGTGGAGGTGGGCTTCAGGGGCTTTGTAGCTAGTTCCACCACAAGGCTACTGAAGGAGGCTGGGGTCAGAGGACAGGCTCAGCGAAAGACTATCAAGGAGCTTGCTGATACTGCCATAAGAAGCAGCCATTGGCTGTGGCTGAAGCAGAAGGAGACAGTCTGGGCTACTCGTGGAGTCTCCAGTGCGGCACACACCCAGGTCTGATCTACCTAAGAAGAAATCGCCATATGGTGTGTGTCATCAAGGAATTTTTATAACTAGTTCTAGTAGACATACTGATGGCTTATTGCACACTCTATACTTTATGTATCATGCTCTATGCCCCAGACCTAACCCTATCACTCAATACCCCCTACTGAACATGTGTCTTCTTCTTTGCGGTGACAAAGCACCCCATGAGGCTCCTCATTAACCTGCTTGAGAAAATGAAAAATGCAAACTTTTGCCTTTTGATTCTAAATGTAAACTTGACATTTTCCAGTGTATTTGAATGATCATATCTATAGAGATGTATGCTATGGATATACAGTCATGCTACAAAGTGTGTGAGCCTTTTAGAATGATCTGAATTTCTACACAAATCCAAGCTAACATCTGATCCTCAAGTCATAACAATATATAAAGACAACCTCGCTGTCTACCAAGCCATTTATGGTTAGGGACAGCTAATCATGTAGCTGTATTAACAGGCTGATTTTTAATTAAACCACAACAGACAGTGACACGTCTTTTAAAAGTCTGACCTGAGCAGTCTGCTGTGTGTTTTGCTCCGTGTTTGTTTCTCCGTGTTTGTGTTTTTTGGCCCTCTCCGGTTGCCTTAGCCATGACTCTCTGATGCACATTTTAAAGGTGACTCGATCGTCTTCTCTCTTTCCCTATGTATTACAGGGCGGCTCGACCGCAAAAATAATTTTTCTAATGATCATTACACTGACCCTGATCAACAAATAAAAAATCTGAATACATCGGATATTAATGGAAGTTTTGACATTGGAGTTTTGCCAAAATTCAGTACGGCCTCTGGCACCAAAAATGGGTGGAATAAAAATCATAATCACACGAAATCACGTTGATAAGATCAGGAGGTTCAATTAGTTGGATGGTAGTCAAGTGTGGGTGACCCCTTCCTATATACACTACATAAGCTTTCATCATCTAAATGTGGTCTTCACACTCAATTGAATGAGATTCATTCAATCGGGATAGCTTGCCATCAATAATGGAGCTATGAATTCAGGACTCTAGAAGGAAAATCTACCTTGAAAATGTCAACCCATCTGTCCCTGAGCCAAACCCATAAAGGAATTGTGTTCAATCACTGTTCTCAGTGAAAAACTGTCTTTTGATTTGTTGAGTTTCTGAGCTACTCTTATGACTTAGATGAAGATCTGTTGACATTAAGTAAGAATTATGTGGAAATTCTATCTAGCAGGGTTGTATATTCTACTCTAGACTGCTGATCTCAAGACGGCTAGTGGCACCTCTGAGGTACCCTTGAGCAAGGCATCGTCCCCACACACTTCGCTCCGGCGCACTGCGTTCCTGGGTGCCCGCTGCTTCACTTGGTGAATGCACACTGTGTGCTGTAGTGTCACTTTACTTTACTTTTGGTGCCATGAACTCAAATCAGGTATTAGTATTTGGGCAATATCAGCAGAAGGTGCTGGGGTGGAAATCAGAGGGGAGGGGGTCTTTGCAGATGTATTTGGTATTTTTAGTTAATAAAAACTACCTCAAAATGTGTGGGTTGTCTTTGCCCTTTTTAAACTTTAATGAGACTGATGAGGTCTCGGTGTCAGAAGTGCCTTATTTCACCCAGTTTGTTATTTTTTCCTCTTGTTTGTAGTGATTGACTGCAGAATCACCTCGCGATGTAAATGAAGCCACATTCAAATGAGGTCTCCTCTTGATTGGATAATCAGCAGGCCAAACACGCTCCACATTTCACCTTGCAAACAGAGAGATTGGCTATTTTAACGTCTGTGAATTTTAAATGAGTGAATCATAAGTCAAAACAAATACTCCGACAATTCCGTTTAGCCTGTACATTGCTTGGAGTATGACTCATGTAAAAATGTGTCATGCCGGAACACCCTGATTTACTTTTGTCAGTTTATAGTCATAGTCCTTTGGCCTTCATGCTCATGCTCTTCTTGTGAGCTCTGGCACCATCAGGTGGTGTTGACACACATCACACACTGTGTCTGAGCACAGGCCAGACGGACCTCAGTCACAGTTTAAAGCATTTTGGTACAAAACATCAAATACTACAATCAACAGTAGATTCCTGTGACATGAATAACCTCAGGATTTACTGAGTGATTAATGTCCTCATTCTTCTTTCTCCATCAGCAAACTGAGGCACCAAGCCCAGAGTGAGCGGTTTGGGTATAAAGAGGTGAGACAGTGCCCTTGTTGTGTTTCTAAATGAACTGGATGTCTAAATTAAAGACCACTGAATTTTTTAAGCATCAAAAGGGTAGAAAGCAGAAGGACTTTAATTCCTCTTTGTTCACATTAGAGCTTCTGTGATATTCTGTCTTGCAGGTCATTCTGAAGGGAGACACTAAGAAGCTGAATCTTCATGGGGTAAACAGAGACTCTGAAACAGTAGATTTCAGGACAGCATATTTATTACCAGAATGAAGTAGTAAAATTAACATTTACAAACATGTATCTTGTTTCTTATATACATATATTGCATATACTGTATGTGAACACATATATATGTATGTATATATACACACACACAAAACAAAATAAATAATATACAGTTAATGTATGTCTCTACTGTCAAAATGTACAGTATTAACATTTTTTGTCAGCCTTATCCTTAAGACATGATCACCTCTTAAATCTATGTCACTCTGGATGTTAATTTTATTATAACTTCATTTTTTATGTTCTGCAGTTTCCTCAGCCATTATAACCAAAAACAGCTCCTCACATCATTTGGAAACATCAACATTTTCTTTTCTTTTTTTATAACTTTATAAAGTTATTAACTCTGTCCTTTTACGTCCTGGTTTCCATATGTGTCTCTGTTTGTCTCAACAGCAGACGTGTGCTGTGTGTCTGGAGGACTTTAAGGTGAAGGATGAACTGGGTGTGCTGCCGTGCCAACATGCCTTTCACAGGAGGTGAGTCATGCGCCATACGCACTCACTGGGCTTTCGTCTCAGAAAAGGCAGATTAATCACTCCGACCCAGGTGCTCCTCAGCACAGCTGGGTAATTATTCTCTGATCTGAAGAATTTTTAACTTTGCTGTGAATGTCAGAAAAGTTCATCTAAATCATATAGCTCTTATTACTCTAGGGTTTGTTTCCTTTAAGCATTGTTTCCTAATCCTGTTCTTGGGTGTGCAGTAGGGCTGTTACGGTACATGTATTTGTACCGAACCGTCACGGTACATGGGTCATGGTTCGGTACTACACGGTACAACGGAGAACCTTTAAAAAGTTTAGCTTCAAGCTGATTTATGTCTCATGAAAGCCTCATAACATGAGCCACGTTTACATGTACATTATTTTGTGAAGCGCTGTGGCAGACCTAGGCTACTTGTCTTGTGTTGCTTAACTTCGCTGTATTGTAACCGTACCGAACCGTGATGTCAGAACTATAGTGTGAACCGAACCGTGACCTTTCTGTACCGTTACACCCCTAGTGTGTAACAGTCCAGTAAAGGACGTAAATATGCAAGACTGATCTACTAGGATGAGGGCTGCCCATCTGTTGTTTACCACACAGTTCTACTTGGTTTGTGTAAATATTTGTTTCCATGTGTATGCCTTCTGTATGTGTGTGATGTCTTTATAAGCAATTTCCTCCAGAATTAATAAAGGTTTCTGATTCTGATGTGTTTGCAGGTGTGTGGTGAAGTGGCTGGAGGTTCGGTGTGTGTGCCCCATGTGTAATAAGGCACTGTCTGGAGCTTCTGAACAGCACCAGAGTATAGGCACCCTGCTGGATGAGCTGGTCTAGAAGATTTTAGAAAGGGACAGAACTAGAGACATGGGGTGGGCTTTAAGACCCCTAGAGTGCAAAGTTCTGATCAGTGGCTCCTGCTCAGCTCTCCTTTCTTCACACGTTTTAGTTCTAGTTCCGCAACTGCAGTTAAACACTGGCAGACAATTTGATGCTGGACTTTGACCAGCACTGACTGACCAAGTCTCGAACTCTGAGATTGAGACTGAGACTGGAATTGTACCTGCAGTTATTTTCAGGGAGTCCAAGCACACAAGGTTTGAAACAGGGCCAGAAGAAGAAGCTCAGCAGCTTCTAGAGCGTTTCAGCACCCAATCGGGACACTGCCTCTAAACTGACCACGTTTCAGTGTGGAAAGTGCCTCCGAATGCAGCTCAATGCACTACGCCCTCTGGGATCCTGCTCAATGTTGGGTGTGTATGTTTGTGTTTCTTTTTTTTTAAAAATTGCTTTGTGATCTGATCCATCCATGCTCCATTCTTTATTACAGTCCCTGTCAGGACATTATGAAAAAATATCCCATTAAACCTATAGCGCACAACTTTTTGGTATAACACAAGACATATACACTAAAAAACACGAGACATGAACACTAATTTATCTAACTCTTTTCTGTTTGCTTTGGCTTATCAGTGATATACAAATTGCGTACGTTTAAAAAAAGAGATATGGTTTACATTGACTTTGCCTAGTTGTGCTGGTTTTGCTAGGCCAATCAACAAGCTGGACCTTAATTTGATTTATTTTTTCTAATAATTATCACAGTAGCATTCATTGTACGTCAAATTATGCCTGATTATACTGTAGATTTGCAGTTTTAAAAGAGCTGAGAGCCAAAAGCCTCCTACTGGTACCACCCTTGCTCACAAGTTCAAAACTACTGAGCTACTGGAAGATTCGTCTTTGGCAGAGAATTAAAAGCCCATTAAGAGACTTTAAACTCCACTGCAGTTTCTCATTAAGCCAAAGGAGATTTTGGCCCCAGTTCTTTAGAGCAATGGTAGCTATGAAAGCCTGTTTAGTGGACGGAGCATGGATAGATCAGGGCCCCTCCTCCTAGACTATACTGTTTTTCTAAGACACACTGCATATTTTACACTACCCTGAGGTCGAACCCATTCTATTTTCCTGTTCATACTGACACAGTTTTTAAAGCCAACATAGAATAAAGCAGTCTGTCATGGTTGTGGTTGTCTTTGAATGAAGCTTTACACACAGTGTTTGAGTTTTTGATGTATGCCAAATATGCCTTTGATGATGGAATATTTGGTAGCTCCTCAAAAGGGACAAATTCACTTTCCCTCTAAAACCTGCCACTTTAATCACAATATTTTTTAAGGTTACTAAGGCTAATAACTTGGACTCCTTCAATAGCCTATTAATAATAATAATAATAATAATAATAATAATAATAATAATAATAATAATAATAAAAGAAGAAGAACTGTAATAATTATAATAAAGTTTAACAATAACCTGGCTGTTTATGAATACATCTATTCATAAGAAAGACATGAGTACACATCTGTAGCTTTATTCAAAGTTTAAAAGAGCATTTAATAAAGTAGAGGGAAGTAATTTTGTCTGGATCAAGTCAGGCATAAAGGAGTCTTGCTGATGATTCCAGTGATGGTTTGGTGTTCGGAGCTATAGTACTGAAATAATTCAGCTCAGTGTGGTCTCCGGCTTCAGAAATGTACGTTTTATTTCTTCAATGTGGCCCAAATTTTGACCTTCTCTTGAGGGGGATCTTTGAGAATTCTGTGCGAAGGCGCTGGCAGGTCCTGCAGTGCTTTCTCTTGCCGAATTCATTGCAGGGTTCTCCTGGTGGCTGTGGTTGATTTGGTGATCTGACCCTATCTGACCCTGGCCGCCTTCTGCAGGTCTCTGTCTGGGGTGCTTTCTCACCACTTTTGGAAAAAGTTTTGATGTACAGCCCATAATTTCACACTGACTTAGGTTTACACTGTACAGCTCTTTCAGCGTAACAACCGGCACCCTTACTAAATTTTACTGGATCAGGGGGAGCTTCATTGCCTGGTCATGTTTTGGCAGAAGCTGGTGTTTCTCTAGTTTTTGTAGAGCAGCAAGCGCTGGAGCTCTTCAGTCTTCAAACCTGAAGGAAATATAAAACAAGCCTTATTTACAATACAAGAGATATAAACTGGTTTGTATAAAAATAGTCAAGGATAAAAATTACTGAATCAGGAAAAAGAGAAAATACTGAAGGTCTGACTGTGTTGGTACTGAATGTGTTCGGTCCAAATGTGTGAAATGGTTTCTGATTGTTCAGCTTTAACCAAACGTTTCCATTATGACATCACATTGCACATCTGTTCTAACAAAGGAAGCTGGAACTGGTCATTTAGAATAATTATTAATATATAAATATATACTATGTGTCAAGGTGTAATAAGAAAAAAGTGATTTAAACTGGTATTTGTATGACACTTCATTACACACACACATATATATATATATATATATATATATATATATATACTCTCTCTCTCTCTCTCTCTCTCTTATCTGAACTCATTTTAAGTAGTTACATAACACAACTATGGGATGATGTGATGAACCCAGGACTACAGTCTTGAGGGCAGCAGAACTGGCCGCATTGGACCCGTTTCCCCAAGGTACAAAAGATACAGAATTTTTGACAAATATTTGTAAAATAACATGCAGTATACTTTAAAGAATGCTGACCCACTGTGCCCAATAAAAATAAAAATTAATAAAAATTAACACTGTGATTCATTCCCCGCTTTGCGTTGACTGGAAATAAAGTCGACGGTGAAATGACAAAGAAAAATGAAATAGACCTGACTACTCTGACAAATTATTTCAGCAGAAAATTGTGTACTTAATCAGCTATGTCAAATATGTGATGTCAGTTAAGGGAATGCAGGTGGATGTGGGACAAAAATGTTTAAGTTAGGCGAGGCAAATGAGAGATTTTCTGCAGAAGCAAGACTAAAATAAAAAAAATAAAAATCAGTCCCACACAAACCTCTAGTTTAATGCCTCTAAAAACAGGCTTAACACAACTTATTGAATAAAATATTCATAAACATGGCTAATGGCTAACGGCTTTGAGAATGTTTTGTTCCTGAATGCATTTTTCAAACAGTTCATGGTGGTTGGATTCATGATGTTCTGACACAAATTTAGTTTCAGAACGTTACTTTTGCTTAGATTAGGAAAATAAGTCTTCAAAAAAGTCACAAACAGTCCTTGCCAAATGTGATTTATTCCACAGTCTTAGACTCAAACATATTCATGCCCCTCACTCATGAAAATCAGTATAAAAAAGGATGGATTTTAGCACTGATCTATCTCCACCTTTCCTAAAGACCTTTTAAATGCAACACTCAATGCAGAAACATTTTAAAGTCCAGAAAGGCTCTGAGGTAAGTGATCAGACTACATTTGTATCAAAATTCAGGACGGCACTGACCAGAGTTTGGAGGGATGATAATTTTGATGGATGGAGAGAAAGCAATGAGCAACTGCTGGACATTCTTTACATGGAAAGTTAGAGGGAATGAAATAAAGAGTAAAAATTGTTGTAATCTCACAGAAACAACTGACTCATGGACCTGAGAAACTTCTTACACATTCCAGCAGAAAAAGAACATAATCCCACTGGACACAGCGGTCCTCCTACTAAAGGAGAGCTGACAGTGGACTTAAAGGCGGACACAAGTGAAATGGGGGGCTGTGTGGATTAACAGAAGAAATAATGGCATCTCAGTGCTGAAGGATGTATTTGGTTGCCATGGCAACAATAGGGGCCCCGGTGGGGACTCCTGGGAAGGGCCCGCTGGATCCAGCAATATCAATATGGGAGTAGGGCAAGGGTGTATCAGAGTCAACCCCATGCTGAGAGAGAGAGAGAGAGAGAGAGAGAGAGAGAGAGAGAGAGAGAGAGAGAGAGAGAGAGAGAGAGAGAGCGAG
>JBBIGA010130427.1:0-22700 GCA_037576975.1 Alestes dentex | reverse complement strand
CATACAAAAGGAGAAAATATAAAGTATGTAACAGGAAAAAACAAAATTAAAAACCCCAAAACCAATTCATTGTAGGTTTATTATTTAAGTTAATTAAAAACAATTTGGGAATATTACAGCTCTGAAAAAATGTGTTGTGAAGCCCAACAAACATTAGAAATATGAGGCATACGACTGGAATAAACAGAAAAGACAAAAAAAAAAAAAAATAGAAGCAAAAAAAAAAACACGAATAAAGCGGAAAAAAAAATCCTGAAATGTGTGAGCCTGTGCGGCTACCGTAGTCTGGAGCTGGCGCTGCATGTCCACGCTGCTGGGGTGAAGGTGATTGTTTTATTATTTAATTATCTGCTAATAATCAGGAGGAAATTTAGTTTAATGGCTTTAATAAATAATAAATGTGGGGTAATGTATGAAAAGTGGTTAACGTGCTGGTTGTTATTCGGGTAGTTAGCATTAGCCGCTCGGTACTGCAGTCTAATGTTCTGTGTGTTATTAAACATTTTATAGTTTTATACATTGCTCTTTTACACGTCATACGTAGGTATCTGTCAATATAAATACGTTTATATTTGGTGTCACGTCATGTTTCTTCGGAAAAACGACAGTAATTTAACTACTGAAACTGATCTGGAGCTTCGAAACTTTCCACCTTAAAAGGGGCCGCAGTTACAGTACAGTATAGTGATATTTATTACTGTGTGTTTATATTTATTACAGTATATTTATATTCTTTTTCTTCTCTCTCACTTTTGTCTCTCTCCCTCCTCTCTCCTCCATCTCCTCTGCCACTCTTTTTTCTTTCCTCCGCTCTCATCTTTCTCTCTTCTTTCTTCTCCCTTGTCTCTTGAGATCTCTTTCCCCTCTTTCTCCCTCGCCCCTCTGTCCTCTATCTCTCTTTTTCTTCTCTCTCTCTCTCTCTCTCTCTCTCTCTCTCTCTCTCTCTCTCTCTCTCTGTCTGTCTGTCTGTCTGTCTCTGTCTCACTCTCTTTCTCTCTCATCTTTGTCAGTCTGCAGTAGGCTGGTGTTTGTGTATTAATTGCAGGTCCTGTGTGATGATGGCAGCTGCAGCGAAAACGCTGACTCTCGGCTGGACTTTGTTCTCCTGGTCAGGTAGAGGGTTTACAGGTGTGAAACAGCTGGACAGGTGTGGAGGAACCAGCAACGTCTTCAGGAGCTTCGCTGTAGGCTGTCAGCTGTGTGGGAAACCACGAGGCAGTCCAAAGAAGAAAGAACTCTCAGAGAAGAAGCTGGTATATGAATTTGTTATTATACCTTGGAAATGTTAAATTACACAACACTCTTACATTATTTTACAATTGCAACAGTCACAATAGTAATATTAAGAGCATAGTGTGTGCATGTATGAGCTCTGTTTCATCCCATCAGCAAATTTCAAGTTTCAGAATTCTGAATCAGGTGTGAAGCTGCTGGTATACAGCACATAGAATAGCTGCTATATAAACAATATTGCACTTACAACACATATGGAGGCATTTCATATTTTTTTACACAGCTCACACTGCAATAGTTCATAAAAGAATAGTGACCTGTGCATTTTACACACACACCGCTGCACATTGTACAAACAGTGAACAGAAAAAAGTGGTCTCATTTTTTTGTCCATGGATTTACATATACATATGTAAAATATAGCAGTCTTGAGCCTGCATTTTGTTCTTCATATTTTGCCTTGAATCTCCTTGTTGGCTTAATACTGCAGTGATGTAGTTGTTGTTGCCATTACGTCACCCTCATCGCCTACACTGTTTAGCCTGGACATCTTATATTGATTCTCCATAAATGACCTTATTAATAGTTCCTGTTCTGTAACTTCTCATTGTCTCACATGTTCCCAGACCCGCTACTTCTTAGACCATCGCAGGGTGAAGTTACAGGCGGGTTCTGGTGGCGATGGCATCTGCAGCTTCCACAGTGAACCGCGGAAGGAGTGGGGGGGTCCGGACGGAGGAAATGGTGGTAAAGGAGGGGACATCATTATTAAAGGTTTGTACCATTTACTGTAAATGATGCTGTTAGGAGTCAAAGAGTTTTTAATAATGCATTTTTACATAAACATGACTGCAGTTGAGGCATAAAAAGTAATTGGTATGGTTAAAGATACTGATAGTAGGGCTGCACGATATGAACAGAATATATTGCGATTAAACTGCAGCGTACTATTGGTTGCATCACTGGTTTCCAATGCGTTGGACTCATCTCGGTCTTGTCTGCAGTGAACCGTCAGGTGAAGTCTCTCTCGCTCGTTGGGGCGTTGTATCGTGGACTGAATGGCGAGTCGGGGGGAAGCAAAAACTGCTACGGACGCAACGCCAACCCAACATACATCCCAGTGAGTTCATTATACAGAAACTTATGTAGTATGTGTTAGTCAGTATCCACTGTGAATTACTATCTACCATGAAATCTGTGTAGTTAGTGAGGAACTGAGGTGTGGACATACAGGTGTTTAAGGGATGAAGTGGTTAGGACTGTAGGAATAGAAGATCATTACATCTCTAAAATGGGTTAATTTTATGAAAATTATGGACATTTAACTTGTGTGTATGTGTTTTGTGTGTGTGTGTGTAGGTGCCAGCGGGTACTGTGGTGAAGGAGGGGGGCCAGATGGTGGCTGATCTGGGATTTGATTGTCAGGAGTTTGTCGCTGTTCACGGTGGAGCAGGAGGGAAGGGGAACCGCTTCTTTCTGTCCAACGAGAACCGAGCCCCCATCACGGCCACCCCGGGAGAGAAAGGAGAGGAGCGGGTTCTGCACTTGGAGCTGAAAACCATGGCCCATGCTGGACTGGTGAGAGAGAGTTGATTGTCAGTCCATCTGTTCATCCATCCATCCATCAATACCAGCATATAAAACCTGATTTCCCAGTGTACATGTGTTTATCTCTCTTTCTTAGTGTACACATAGGTGTGTATCTCTCTCCAGGTTGGTTTTCCCAATGCAGGGAAGTCATCATTGTTAAGGGCGATATCTAATGCCAGGCCTGCTGTAGCTGCTTATCCCTTCACCACCCTGAACCCACACGTTGGCGTCGTCAAGTACAGAGACCATGAACAGCTGGCAGGTACCAATGAAAAAAATTAAGTTTTTAAATATACATGCATGGTTTCCCTTACAAAGCAGAAGGCAGTTTCTGCACAATTCTGTAATTTCATGCAATTCCCCTATGATTGTGTTTGAGATGCAAACAGTGTCCTTTAGAGTGGCTCATTTTAGAGACCATGATTTCTTTACACTGGTGATCAATAAAACCAGACGTTTCCAACACAAATACAGATGCTTTATTCACTGTCAACCTACGGTGAAGCTCCACGTATCTCTAACTGTTTATATGGATGTTGATGTTGGAAAAATGTTGAATCTGTGCTGAATCATTTTTCTATGGGTACTATTTTGCTTCATGACACTCTGCATGTATCCCTCCACATGGGTTTAGTTTTGGGACCAAAAACTTCTCAAAACTCTGGTAGAACAGTCATCAGATGGTGTAACTATACTGTATCATGGAATAACTTTCTGTGAGGGCGTCTTTAGAGGGAGATGTCTGGTTCTATTCACCTCAGTGAACAGTTCTTATTCTTGATGAGTTTTGCAGGAAATTTTGAAATATTGGTGGAATTCCCATTGACGTGCCAAACGTGCATTATTATGCAATGAAGTTGAAGTCTGTGATCTTTAACACCATTTTCCAGTTTTAAACCATTTTTCTCGTTTTCTGCCTATTCTTTTTCACAGTGGCTGATATTCCTGGATTGATCCGTGGTGCTCACCTGAACCGCGGCCTCGGCATCTCATTCCTCTGTCACATTGAGCGCTGCCGTTTTCTGCTGTTTGTGTTGGACATGTCCACCCCATCGCCATGGGAACAGCTCCAGCACCTGCAATACGAACTGGACCAGTATGAGCCTGGACTGTCCCAAAGACCCAGAGTTATTGTGGCCAATAAAATGGACCTGCCTGGAACCCGAGAGAACCTGGAGGTCCTCAGAGGTCGGGTGGATCAGCGGGTGATTCCCGTATCTGCCCTCACAGGCCACAACACAGAGGAGCTGATCCTGCACCTGCGGGAGCTTTACGACGGCTACCTGGAAAGTGAACTCCGGTCTGGAGAGACGCCTCTGAGATGGTAGCTGAAGCTGAAAACATTTAAAGTGACTTTAAAAGTGATCAAACTCACACCTTCCTTCTTTCCAGAAATATTCACTACCAGTCAAAGGCCTTTATACACAATAGGTTTTTGCCACTTATCCATTTATTTTGTAAACTGCAGATTTTTTTTGTTGAACACTGGAAAGTTGTTGAGTGAACAACTATAAATGAAAATGTGTCAAATGAAACAAGTTTCCTTTATAATATGAAAGAATCAGTAACAGTGCATGTCTGACATACTGTTAACTGGTTGTGTGGTGATGCAGAGTCAGTTTCTAGACTGTCCTTTAACTGTAAATGCACTAGTTAACTGTTTCATCACTAAATAGCTTGTTAAATATCTAACACTCATCTGCTGATCCACATTGTAATTCTAATAATATTAGCTGGGTCAGTAGTGATGAATAAAAATGACATTTTCTGGCTTATAAAGACTCGGATGGTGAACATACTGTAAATGTATTTGTTGGCAAACAATATTGAAAGTATTTGTAGTAAATATTAAGTGAGTAACATGCAAATGTAGAAAATCTCAGTGTGTTCCAAAACTTTTGACTGGTAGTGTAGTTAATATGCCAAGATGTGTTCGTGTCTAAAGTTCACTTCTTTAATTGTAGTGCTGGAGCTAACGTGGCTTACAAGTAAAGGACATCATTAGCCCAACAATTGCTTAATGCTAATTGCAAGCCTGAATCATCACTCCGCGATCTAGGTTAAAAGTGCTTAAGTCACGGGACTCCAGGGCCTTTAGTTATACACATGAACAAAACAGGTGAAGCAAACTTCAGATCAACTTGTCTGGCCTGATTTTTGGATTCATTTGGGTATTTTTGGCTCAATTATGAGGAGAAAGAACATTTTCTCTGCGAAATTGATGTCCCTCGTTTTTTGGGGGGGACATACAGGTGTACTGTAAATTGTTGAATTAATATTATTCAACAATCAGCTGTTTATTTAATGTATTAAAATTTATTTTATACAAATATATAGTTGAATGGCTGAATTTGTTTCATCATAGTAGACTACAAAGGAAAGGTTTTGTCAAGCACCACCTGCCGTTTAGTTGTGAATTTTTTTTTTTTTTTTTTTTTTTTTTGATCTACTGAACATCAGATTGTGCTAAGAGTGTAGGGCAATAGTTATGTTAAACATCAAGGAAACTAATGTCACTCACCTCTGCCCTCTAAAGCTTTTATCATCAAATGAACAAACATTACTCTCTACCGAGCTCTAAAGATGTCATTAATATCAAATAAATAAACGTTATTGCTACTTACTTAAAGCAAATGTAACTCACTGGTGTTGAAGTGTAACAAAATACAATGGATGTAAAAGTTTATGAACAAGTTTCATCAAAATACCCCGTTCTGCTTTTCTTTGGACTGGATATTATTTTGAAGAACGCTTGGGATCCCATTTTTCCAAAAATGAAATTGTGTCCAATGAATCGTAAACTAGAAGGTGTGATACGTTTCTTTTTTTAATGATCAGCACAAAGTGGATGTCAGTCACTAAAGACAGACCTGTGTCTCTTGAAAACCAATAGTTTGAGCCTTTGTTTCTAAATAATGTGATACTACAGGCTGAAATATTGAAAACCATTTGTTTTAAGAGGTTAGTGTGTGTTACTGTAAATGCAAGTAACAAACTTATAAAACACCAGTCATCAGGAGGCAGAAGGCTGCACTGCAAGATCTGCGAATCACAAAAACACTTCAGTCATGTCTACATTGTTTTGAAATTAAAAAAAAAAAAAGTGGAGCATCAGGCCAGATCAAGGAAAAAATGCATCTTTGTCTGAAATGTTATAGTCACTGTATGTCTGATCAGATGCTCATCCTGAACCACATCTGATCAGATGCTGCACTATTTTCCCAACAGCTGCCTGTCAATATCAGACGTTCCCCTACTGTAGGTTTTAAAAGCTGCTAAAAATAGGATTTCAATGCACTCTCATGTGTTTTGTTATGTGCTACTACTCTCATGTTTCCTGATTTATTGATATATTGGTAGTTTTATTCTATTTCTGTGAAGCACATTTAATGACCCTTGTGTTTGATGATGAAAATGCAAACACTGCTGTTATTGAGCAGCAGGGGGCTCTGTAAGCCCCCCTCTGGCCTTGGCTCTGCTGTGATGCTGAATGAGTGTTTACAGTGTTGCTGCTGACTGGATTTCCAGATTTGCGCAGGGGGAGGGGCCAGCAGGTCAGAAGGTCAGATGAGCGTAAACAGTGAGGGTGAGGCAGGACGTTGGGTCAGAGGTCGCAATGCTGGACTGTCCCTTTTCTTCTCGGAGCTGGAGCTGAACGGATGGTGAGATGATTCAGGGTTATTTTCAGAACACAGTTGTCATAAATAAATGAAGGGAGAGACAATCATCCTGGGTTTCAGTGGCCTGGTGTTAAAGGCTCAGTATTTGTTCAGCTTTGCTTTAAATTTATGCTGTTTATTACTTCTACCTGCCACCACCCTCACTAGCCTCTTTATTGGAAACACCTCCCTTATGGCTCCATAGGTGTTCAGTACAGCTACAGTACATTAGCCTCTACCCAGTTTCTGACCAGTGGATCAGATATTATTGAGTTCGTGGGCCATTCTCGGGGTTGTCGTCCTATGGACTAACGTTCGTAACAAGTACGGTGTGTCAGATTTGCCTCTAATTAGCATCAGCATCTATCAGTGGATTTGAATGGAACCAGAACCATGAAATGGTTATGGCTGTGCCACCTGATGCCTTTTTTTTTTTACCAGAGTTTTGAGAATATTTTGGTCTGAAAATTGACTGATTCATGGTGAGATACATGCAGGGCGTTATGTGGGAAAATAGTCCCCCAGATTTGCCAGTATTCTACCATCATCAACTTCCATATAAACACTCAGAGAAACATGGAGTTTCATTGGGGGTTGATAGTGAGTAAAATGGCTGTATTGTGTTCTTTGTGGATCTTTCTGAACTCTTATTGGTGGGTCTCAAATTTATATCACAGTATCTTCCAATCTCTTCTAGCTATATAACAATAATAATAACACGACTGATAAAACAACAACAAACTGATCACAAATACAACAGCAACTGAAAATGATCCGGTCTGATTTGGTGTCTCTGTCTGCTGCCAGGTTACATGGTCAGGTATCTCCTCTGTGTTCTCAGGTCAGCATGTGAGGCAATGGGCGATGAGACTGAACAGAGAGCGAAAGTCCTGTGGAATTATTTGTGTTTACAGATGCCATTAGAAAAGGTACAGAGTTTTCTCCTCTCCTCACAACTCCAGATGAGCTTTCAAGCAGTCAAGAAAAGTGGATGGATGGATGGGTGGATAGATGGATGTATATATTTATATGCATACATATATACATATACATAATTATGATTATAACAATAGGTCTATTTTAATTATATTTTATTTAAATGGCAGTTAACGGTCAACTAATGTTTTCAGCTGTTTGTAGGTACCATGAGTCTCACAGTGTCAGAAATCGCATGTCTATTAGGGGTATAACGGTACAGAAAGTTCACAGTTCGTGCGAGAGAGAGAGCGCTTTACACTGCAGTTCCTCCTCTTCATATTGGGCAATGGGGATGTCCTGCAAGATAGCTGTGTTTGTGCTGGCTTTGAGACGTTCTCACTGCGCAGCCACGTCACAGCTTCTGGAAATGACATCTTAGCATCGCTGACGCTATTTAAACAGGGGGCTAAAATTACCCCCCTTGGCGGTTCTAGGGGAGGGGGGCTGGAATGTTGGCGGTTCTAGTGTTAAAAGACGCAGGCGGGTCTTCCAGCTCATCTGTGCCGTTTTCAGTAGCCGTGTTATGAGACTTTCATGAGATGGGAATCAGCTTTAATCTAAACTTTTTAAAAGTCTCTTAATGTTTCCATATGAAACTCATGCTTGTAAATTAAGTCCTGCATTACTTGAATCGCGTCTTCTCCGTCGTACCGTGTATTCTCCATGTGACATCATGTACCGAACCGTGACCCTTGTACCGTGACGGTTCGGTACGAATACATGTACCGTTACAGCCCTAATGTCTATTAGAGATTACTGAACACCACATGGTTTGAGGTGTGTTTTGTGTGTGTGTGTGTGTGGGAGAGAGAGAGAGAGAGAGAGAGAGAGAGAGAGAGAGAGAGAGAGATACACACTACATTAGCCTTGTTATGTAAAATCCATTTTTTGCCAAACGGCCAACTATCTGGCTGGACTCTGGTTGTGCAGAGTGATGTCATCATCGGTTTGGGCTGCCATGACGTGAGGGTCGCAGAGAGGTCAGCTCAGATCTTTCTGGACGGATGGGCCCCTTATCTGCTCTTCTCTGGTTACCTGGGAAACCAAACCAAAGGTCAGTCCAATTAATTTGAAGTACATATAAGTAAATAAAGACAAAGTGTTTAATTCTGATTCTCAATTGCACATATTTCAGGTGTGTGGATGCGTCCAGAGGCTGAGGTGTTTCGGGATGTTGCTCTGGCCATGGGGGTCCCCGAGGACAAGATCTTACTGGAGACAGCTGCAACAAACACTGGAGAGAACATCCGCTTCTCCTACCAGGTCCTCAGAGAAAATGGAATACCAGGTAAAGCAGAATAATGAAAGCCACCAAACCCATCTCCATTTAGACCATCTCCACCAATACTGATTTCTAATCACTACCAATACTGATCTCCATTCAAAGCAACCCAACCTCATCCAGTACTGATCTCCATTCAGACCATCTCAACCTCCACCAGTACTGATTTCCAGTCAGCTTCCACCATTTACAATCTCCATTCAGACCAACCCAACATCCACCTATTCTGATCTCCAGTCACCACCAATATAGATGTCCATTCAGACCATCTCAGCCCCAACCAATACTCATCTCCATTCAGACCATCTCTGCCTCCAAGAATACTGGTCTCCAGTTAGCTTCCACCAGTACCTATCTCTATTCAGACCATCTCAACCTCCACCAGTTCTGATCTCCATTCAGACCATCTAAGCCTCCACCAATACTGATCTCCATCCAGACTATGTCAACCTCCACCAATACAGATCTTCACTTAACTTCCACCATCTCAGACCATCTCAGACCAGGGCGGTAGTAGCCTAGTGGCTAAAACACTTGCCTGTGAACCTGATGACCACAGAGTTGCAGGTTCAAACCCTACTTTCATTATGTCCTTGCACAAGACACTTAAATCTCAGTTGCTCCAGGGGGACTGTCCCTGTAACTAATGATTGTAAGTCGCTCTGGATAAGAGCGTCAGCCAAGTTCCCCCTTTATCTCAATCTCCACCAATGCTGATCTCCATTCGGACCATCTCAACCTCCACCACAACTGATCTCAATTCAGACCATTTCAACCACAAACAATACTGATCTCAATTCAAACCAACCCAACCTCCACCAATGCTGATCTCCTGTAATCTTCCACCAATACTGATCTCCATTCGAACCATCTCAACCTCAACCAATCCTGATCTCAATTCAAACCAACCCAACCTACACCAATACTGATGTCCAGTCAACTTCCACCAATACTGATCTCCATTCAGACCAACCCAGCCTCCACCAAAACTGATCTCCATTCAGACCATATCAACTTCCACCAACACCGATCTCAATTCAACAGTCACCAATACTGATCCCCATTCAGACCAAACCAACCTCCATCAGTACTGATTTCCAATGTTATTAAATATAAATCCACCAATCCAGTCTACCACCAGTACAGTTCTGATCTCCAGTTGGACTGAACCAACCCTCACACTGATCTCAAATCACACCAGTACAATCAATCCATCTCCATCCAGACCAACTCCACCACGAGCAAAACTGCTGTTTTAAGATGTTAATGTACTGTTCTTCCACTAGAGGGTGATAGAGGATCAGAATGCATGGTAATCAGAGCTTTAGTAGTTGGTAATGGTTGCCTTGGGCAGGAAGTTCTCCTTCTGTAAAAACGTTGTTTAGGGAGCAACATTTTATATTATTAGTGTCACACACTGCTTTTCCTCCAAAGTATTGTTATTATTACTATTCTTCTTCTTATTATTATTATTTTTATTCCACGTTTTTGGCAACACTTCTCCTCCAATCTTATTTGAATTATTTGCACCATTGCAACTCTGTCATGATCATATCTGCTCATAAACACCCTTTAAGGCTCAGGTCATTTATGAAAAGAAAAACTTGTATTACTCTTTCTTGGGGTTTATTTAAAATAATCAACTTGTTTTAAGCCCTGAGGCTGTTAGTTATCTAGCAAGCTGCTTGCCAGCTCAGTTAGCCAAACTTAGCCATTTTCAGGAGTCAGAAAATGAGCTTTGGGGGGCAGTGGAGTGCAATCACAGTTCACATTTTCTTACAGAAATGCAGCCTAGTTGTTATTATTATTCTTTGCATGTTTCACAGTGAGGACGCTGATTCTGGTCCAGCAGCCCTTTATGGAGCGGAGAGTTGAAGCCACCTTCCTCCAACAGTGGCCTGGAAACCTGGAGGCCACACGCTGCATCGTCACCTCACCTCTTATACACATGAGTTCATACCCAAACGCTGAAGTCGGCACGGCGCGCCAGCTCATCAGCTACATGCTAGGTAGACACAAGGGGTAGAGATTTTGGTTTCAGAGGTAAAGGGGATGCTACGAATCAGTGTCACCATGGAAACGGGTGTAGCTCACTGACCCGGATATCAGTTCTCCCTCAGCTATGCTATTTGATTAATTCAGTCCAGTTATTTGATTAATTCAATCCATTCAACAAACTTAATTTATACCCCTAAATAATTTATTTATATCCCCCAGCAATCAATAAACAAACCAGTCCACAAGACTTTATATGCATTCATGCAAAAAAAAAAAAACATGCATACTCATATGTGCACATACATATCCATATACCCATACATACCTGAACGCACACAACAAAGTATCAAGATTTGTTTTGTTTGTGCAAAGTAGTTTTTTTTGTCAGCTGGTAAGGAGAACACAGATTTGGTTCCCTCCTCGATGCCTCCAAATTAGTGAAACTCCACCAGCAGTTCCTGATTTAATTTAATGAAGGACTGATTCAATCCAGACTTCTGATGCAAACTACAAGTAATACTGAGAACACACTGATATACTGAACATTAAATCACAATTTACTGTGTAATATAATTTGTAGTTTTAGTTTTATTTAGTATATTTAGTAAAACAAAAGCACTCACTGCTCATCTAAACAGTTTTTAAATATCATTTTCGCAGATATGCACAGTATTGTATACACATGCATACATGTAGTTACACAAGCATACTTATGTACATACACAATCATCTCCTGATAGAAATCAATACAATAAAAATCAGTTGAATTAATTTCATTAAATGTTAGCATAATCGTTCTCAGTAACAAAGCTGTTGATATTCATTTAAATTGTGTCACTGTGTTGTGTAGGCGTCGTGGAGCGTATCCGGGATTATCCGGGAAAAGGTTTTCAAGTGGAGCAAGAGATTCCTTCTGAAGCTCTGAAGGCCTACCAGTGGCTTCTGCATGCAGGGTTCCAACCTCAGTGACGAAAACGGGTTTCTTCAGGTTTTATCATCTTTGTTGCCTGAGTTTCACTACATAGTTTATTATTAATTGAAGTATGTGTAGATGATCTATAGAGGAAAATAAATTGTGACCAAAAATATTTTGTTCATTTTCTAATTTCAAACAAAGTGTGTAAAGTTACAGCTCCCCTTTAAGGAAGAAGACATTTATTTACTATATTTTAACTATTGGGAATGTTTTCCTTATTAAATAAAAACACTTTAAAGAACACTGCAATGTATGATTTTAGTTTTCTTAACAGTACTGTGTTAAAATCTTGAGCCACCCCTCATTTCTTTATATTTTGCTTTGAATCATCTGGATTCATCTGCTCCTGTTTCTTCACTGGTTCAGGCCTTCAGTTAGATGTGTTTAATACTGCTTGAATGATTCATATGTAGGTCATTGTGTGGATTAACAAACAAGTATTTCAGGAAGTCTGGAGAACTGTTCATCAAGACTACATTAAAAATACAAGAAAGCCTTAAATATCTGGAAGCAAAATATGAAGAAAAACTTGCACAGTACTGTACATTATCAACATTACAGTTACAGGAACATTACAAAGTTTTTCAGGACATTCCTCAAGTTATGGTCTTGGGGAACCACAATTCTCACACATCCATCCGAAGCCCATGTGGTGAAAGTTTTTTGATTGTAGATTAAGTAATCTTTGCATTACTTTTAGTCTTAGTTTTACATTTTATTTTTTGAAATAAGCTTCCGTCATGGCTTTTAATTACTGTTTTAGATGGTATATTATTTTAATTTTTGAAATTGGAAATTTTGGTTTTCACTTAAACTGTTACTTTCCTTATTACACTCTTTAAAAAAACAGACCTGGTTGCTGCTACAGTTGTTGCTACAGGAGGATCATTTTATTTTGAATAACAAATGTATTTTACAGTTTAGGCTTTAGTCTGATTAACTTTTAAATTTAGCGTTAATTCTATTGAACTTTAATAGGTATTCCAATAAATAAAAGTGAAAAGAGTGGTGCATCAAATGTATGATTTAAATGTGTATGTAATTATTACATGACTAAATAAATTGATTCATATAAACCAAGAAAATTCAATGCACCGCTTTTCTCCAGCGATGCATCAAGATTAGGGATGTACCGAAACAATACTCAGTATCAGTATTCGTCCAATTCGGGCCAAAATCACTGGATCTGATATCAAAAACATCCTGAACAATCCTGTAAATCACGAACTAAACTCTGATCGATGCACCATAAAGAGAGACACACAGATTAGGACATAATAATACAGTAATACAGACCAGCAGCAGGGCTGCGTCCCGAACGGCTCCTTGCTCCCTACATAGTGCACTTAAAACACAGACTCCTGCACCTAAACAGTGTAAAACAAGTCTGACAAAGAGTCGCTGGGGATTCAGCAGGGTGTGCAGAACTCCATAATGGACACACTGAGCACTATACATGTGTAGAAACTGCAGTTTTATTAATTACACAGCGCCCAGTCGAGGAAGTAGGAAGCCGTTTCAGATTCAGACAGATGTGTTATTAACAGATTAGTTGTTGAAGAGGGAGAAAAAGATGGGATATGAATAAATTCAAAAAAATCTCTGTAGAAAATACTCTATACAAAATACACTACGCTATATACACAAATGCTGGAAACAAATACAATAGATTCACACAAATGGTGGTTAGGAGTCAGTAGAGATCAGTAGTAGATCCGTAATATTGACATATATCATGTCGTCCCTATTAAAGATACTGAATAATCTGAATGTACTGAGTCACAAAAGCCAAAAGTGAGTCAGAATAAATTCACATTTATTTGGATACAGCCCTCACTTATCTATGTGAAAAGAGCGCTCTCTCTGTTCACATAGTTCTAGATTGTTCTCTTTAAGTATGCAACATTTTTCCATATCACCCTGCAAATTCACAGTTTTAGAAAATAATTCATTCATACATTAGTCCTGACTTCAAGAAAAGAAATCATCTTCAGTCAAGTGGAGAGTGAGCTCAGGTCCTGCTTCATCTTACCATCCTTCATTTATTTGTTTTTGCTGCTGCTTGATCATTTATTTTCCTTCTGGACAGGTCACTCCATAGTAGCGTCAGAACTTTTATATGAAGATAAGGACGGTTCTGTCACTGTTATGAATCCCTGTTTGAAGTGAACATTGAATTCTGTCTTAATTCAAACTGAAACAGACCTGAAATCACAATTTAGTTGCAATTTTAATATACTAATAAGAGTTCATATGAATCAGATTCTAATCTGCTTCTTATTTTCTGTGCGACTGTCCTGGGCAACCTCACAAAATAATCAGCATGAAGAAATAACTAAACCTGTAATAATTCTAAAAAACACTGTAATAAAATGTAAAGTTCTAAATAGTCAGCTCAAGAAAAGTTGTAAATATGATGCTCATTCCTAATAATTAGTACAAACCTGTAAAAAATTATACTTTGTGACGCAGAGGGCTGTAGAACATCTAGAATGAAGTTCTAATAAAGTCATATCTAGAAAGAAGTCCTTATGGGAGTCATATCTAGAATTTAGTCCTAATGAAATTCATTTCTAAAATTAAGAGTCATATGAAATCTCAATAGGATGAATAGCCAGGATTACGTTCCAATAAATGTCCAGCATTAAGTTCTGATAAAAGGCAGATCTAGAATGAAGTTCTAACAAAAGTCGTATTTAGAGAAAAGAAATATTACATTTTATATCCAGAACTAAAGTAATACCTAGAATAAAGTGAAAAAATAAGTAATTTCTAGAACAAAGTTCTAATAAAACTAAAATGTAGAATGAAGGTCCATTATCTAATCAACATAATATTAATAAAATAATAATTTACAAAGATTTGATTGGCAGCAAACTGAAAATAGAACATAAATATGAGATAAAAGTGTGTTTTACCAGCATTGAGTTCTCGCAATCAGTTCCTGGACCTTCAGTGTTATATTTCACTAAAGAGCATTCAGAATCTTGCAGATCCGGCTTCATGGTCTTTTGTGGAAAACATGAGACTGAGAACGTCACTAGGACAATCCCTGTTTCAGTCGGTCATACACAAACAAACACACAAACAAAAACGAGTTCATTTGAAATGCCATGAATCCTTCATATGCACCCCATCAATTATGTGTTTCTGGATATTTATTTCAATTAGCTGTTCAATTATATTAAGCTATATTACATTTTAATGCTCTGTTTATTTACTGTTTTTAACAAACAATAAACACAACATGTGCACATGCCTTAAGTTTTACATTTTTTTATTTTTAACCCCAATATGTCAAATACACAAATGCTGGATATAAATAATATAGATAACCTACAGTTAAGTGAATTACTAGTAACACAAATGGCGGTTAGGAGTCAGTAGAGATCAGTAGTAGATCCGTAATATTGACATATATCATGTCGTCCCTATTAAACATACTAAATAATCTGAATGTGCTGAGTATAGAAATGTTTCTCTGTCACAAAAGCCAAAAGTGAGTTAGAATAAATTCACATTTATTTGGATACAGTCCTCACTTATCTGAGTAGTCATAACTTATTTTATCATCTCAGTCTTGCGACACTTAACCCCACAGACAGGGCCAGACAGGATTCAGATGATGGTTTCACACCTCAGTTTTCATAGGTTCATAGGTTTAAATTTTAGATTAAGGTTATATTAGGTGTGGGGTTAGGTTTAAGTTTTGGGTTAAGGTTATATTAGGTGTGGGGTTAGGTTTAAGTTTTGGGTTAAGGTTATATTAGGTGTCAGGTTAAGTTTAAGTTTTGGATTAAGGTTAAATTAGGTGTAGAGTTAGGTTTACAGTTAGTTTTAATGCAATTAGTAATTTTCAACCTGAGGTTCAGTTACATTTAATAGATAGTCAAAGACAAGCTGAGCATCCAACTAAAGTGTTACCAACTTGCTTTATTAGACTGTATGTAAACTTTTACACATGATTTCATTGTGATAAGAATTTTTAACCCCTTTTCACGGTAGTCATTAAATGCAATTTTGCACAGGAAGTCCTTTTAGTTCTGCCTTGAATCTTAAAATTTTACTTTAAATGTAAAAATGTGACAGTATTTGAATTTTCTTTTGAATGTGAAATAAAACATTTGAATACAGTATATAAATACTAGGGGACAGCAGAAAGGGGTTAAAGCTAAGAAATGGGCACCTGTGGACCCTGTCCCACCCCAGTACTGTAAACACACTTTTAATCAAATAAAATTATTAAATAAAAAGAGTTCCCTTACCCAGCATCAGAGAGGCGACAATGATGGTGACAGCGATGCTGCTGAGCTGCACTGTAGCTCCTCCCCCTCCCCCAGTACGAGTGGAGAGGCAGTTGTGAACAATGACCCGCAGATCCTGGATGGAGAACTTCCCCTGAGAATCTGTGATCTTCACCTGGAGATAATGAAGACCTAAATACACACCACTCTCCTTCACTAGGGATACAGTCCATCCTGCACACACATACACACAGACAGTGAGTGGAAGCACAATGTAAGTGTTTCTATTAAAGTGGTCAGTGAGTGGAATCATTAGATGTTTTGAATTAAGCGGCCAATAAGTGGAAGCACAAGATGGTGTTTCTAATACAATGTTTACCAAAGCTGGGTTCAATCCTCCACTTTCCCTCCACACCCCCCAGGAGTTCATAGATGAAGGGTCCACTGAATGGAGGCTGGTCCAGATCTACAGCGGTGATGTTGGTCATGGAGGCGTCATCTTGGAGACACATATGGAGTGTATCTTCCTTAAGCATGGGTAGATTGTCATTCTCGTCCATCAGGTGAATGACCAGTGTTCCTGTCGCAGTACTTGGAGGCTCATCTGTGGGTAAAGAGACAAGAATGATCTGTGGTGTTGTTATGTCTCTGACAGACTGGCTTCTGGATGTCCAGTACTGTGCAAAAGCCTTGATGCCCCCTCATTACTTCATATATTGCTCACAAAATTCCATACTTTATTGTTTTTTTAATGTAGACTTAGGAACAGTTCTTCAGTCTTCCTCAAGGACTTTCAAAGACTCTCATTTTCAGTCCAGTCCCTAAATCTGACCAGTTTTACAGGAATGATTTTTGTTTGTTAAACCACACCGTGAACTATGTATGAATCATTCAAGCAGAACAAAGACCATTTAACTTATGGCCTGAACCAGTGAAGAAACGGGTGCAGATGAGTCAAGATGATCAGGTGATCAGGATACTGGTGGTGCTGAATGCTGAGCGGTTGGAACACCTTCATCTAGGCACCTTGTATCTTTAGGCACTCTGTAGCCTGTTGCAATAAAACATTTGTTCCCATTTCTTTCATTTAATCTACTAAACATGCCAAAGAATAAACAGTTTGACACGCGAAAAATAGTATTTTTGCACCAACTAGGAGATTTAAAGCAAAATATGAAGAAATATGAGTGGCTCAAGATCTTTGCACAGTATTACAAAACATGAATTGACATAGAGCTCATCCAGACAGTCTGAAGGTTTGGATAGTTCTAGTTTCAGTCAAATACTTGTAAATACTGATGCTAATGTGATGTTCATAATTATATTTCACAGTAGAAAAGCATAAAAATTAAGACATTTTAGAAAGAAGAACATAGAAGTAACTGAGAAACCCGAAGAAAACCAAGTAGGAAGTTCTAATAAAAAAAAAAATATCTTGAATGATGTTCGGACAACAATATTATCCAGAGAAAAGTACTAATAAAAGTAGTATTTAGAATCGAGTTCTGATAAAAGTATTATCCACAACAAAGTTCTAATGCAAGAAATACACATAATAAGGCTTAACAAGATTAATATCCAGAACAAAGTTCTAAAACAAATATATCTAGAATGAAAAACTACAAAACTTAATATACTGATCAAAGTTACAATAAATTCCAAGAATAATTTTCAGAACAAAGGTCTAATAGAATATTTACACTGAATGTAAATTATATTTTTTTAATTAATATTTAGAATGAAGAGCTAATAAAATAATATTCAGAAGAACTTCAGAAAAATTATATCTAAAATAAAGCCCTAATAAAAGTAACGAAGTTATAACATTAATATCTGCAGTGTATTTATGCAATATATTATTGATTCTCCTAAAACCTCAAACTTTGTTTTAATTTTATTGTTTATAGTATTGTTGGCATAAGCATTATAGTAAACTTACCTGTAAATGTTATTATAAATTATTAAAGCTCATTAATACAGTGACTGAAGCTTTTAACACTGTTAACATCAGTTGTTAAATATTTTATATGATAGTATTTCTCACGGTTGTCGATGGTTAATACAGTGATGGTGTACGTTCCGTTTCTGGCGAAGGATGACTCCTTATCTAGAACCTTTGCTGTGGACACCTGACCCGTTGCTGAGTTCAAAGTCACCCAGTCATCCGCATCTTCTCCTTTAAGGAACCTAGAAACACAAAAGTTTAATTCTAAATTTTACTTTAGATTAAACTAATTCTTCTAAGGCAATAAACCAATTGCGTATTTATTTGATAATACTTTTATAAGGCTTCAGTACAGTTTTCACTTCAGATCATGGTTCTAGATGAAAGCAAGTCAAACAGTGTCAGAAACCATATAAGTGAGTCTGTTACAGATTACTGAACACCTCTACACATTCTGAGGAAAAGCACGATGGTAAGTGGTGGGCTATAAGCTTCCATCACATGTTTGCTATATTAACCTCATAGCTCCAGCAATAAAGCTAAAGAAGAAAAACTCCAGACACCAAACGTGTCTTGACCAACGTTTTTGGCAAACAATCTCCTTAACTCTCCTGTGCGTAGCATCACACGGTTACACCGCCTGACTACTTTGCATCAAAGTGTAGCATTGCAATGGTGTGATGTGGAGTGTCCAACACCGAACATTCTAACACGTCTAACTGCTGATCAACACTGCAGGTTAATGAAGATTCAGTATTACAGTCGATACGCAGTTGTCTTTACATCTGACAGTCCATCAGTAACTAAATCACACTAAACTTGAACCTGAAGCAATTGACGCACCAACTGACAGATGGAGCACCATACAGGACACTCAAGAGCACAACACACACAACCAAGAAACACACACTCGCTGTTTGTAAAACAAATCTTTACATTTTACACAACGTTCATGCGTCATAGCAACACCAGCAAACTGTGGTAGAGCTGTGAACAAGTCATGAATCAAAATTATCTCATTTATGAGGAGATGTTTAAAAATGTACATCTTTATTTTTTTACACCATCAACGAGACGTCAGGTGGTTGCTGTCTGTATCAAAATTGCTGCTCTGAAACTGCGGCTCTGCAGTCAGATGGTGCAACCAGAGCAAATACAATTAGAATGTTGAATTTTAGTGTGGAACAAGCAAAAACTTACACAATAAGGAGAAAAGCATTAAAAAGCATTAACTTGCCTGAAAACTGATTGTGAGTTGTGGTCCTGGTCCACTGCGGAGAATGTACACAAGCTCTGTCCAGCTGGCAGGTTCTCCATGATGTTCACGTGTATTACAGGGCTGATCAACACTGGGGGGTCATTGACGTCCTCCACGGTGATGGTGATGGGGAAGCTCAGCAGTGAGGAACCGGAGGAACCTCTCAGATATTCCACATCCCACAAGCCACCGTTCTGCCGCTGCTTGACCTTACAGGAGAAGAACGGATCCTCATTTTCCACACTGACCAGCAGGGTTAACTGAGGGCTTTCCTCAAAATCCAGGGGCTACAAAAGAGAGAAGAACTATCAAACTCTCCAGAACATTGTTTAAAAACTTCATACTGGACCAGCAGAAATAGTCCAGCAGTACTTCTGGATTCCATTAACATTCATTAAAGTAGGCATTTAAATTATCTTGGAAAATTGCCATTTACACACAGAAATCATATAAAATAAATGAAATCACACAAAAACTGAAAACAGCAAGAATGTGATAAAATAATTCAAACAAATGACTAAAATAAAATAATAAAAATTACTCAAACAATAAACAGCAACAATGTTTTAAAATTTCAACATATTGTGACTAGCCGAACTTCCCATGAACCTTTGCGGGCCAGCACGAGTGGGCAGTTGGCCGTTTAATGTGTTTTGGGGACATTTGGGGGTGGTTGTGTGTGTCGCGTGTGTAATGTTGTGATAATGTGTGTTATTGTGTTTATTTGTGTGTGTTATGTATTATCTTATGTGGGACGAGCCTTTCTCATCTGTCACCATCCTCCAGATTGTTGTGGACCGGAGGGTAGTGGGAGACGAGAAAGAAAGGGTGTGTTGGGGTTGAGTGCAATACTGGGCTATGCCAGCTGGGGGTACAATACACTCTTGTGAGTCTGCAATTTAAGGCTGTGAAGCTGAGAAATGATCAGGTGGCTGCTTTGAAGATCAGCGTGTCTGCGTCTTCTCTCTCTCACGCTCGCCACAATATTTTAAAATTAAATGTCTGCCCACAACAGAGCACCTCGTAATGACAAGGCAAACCTAAAGGGGAACATATTACACCTCTTTTTAAACAAGTTATAATAGGTCTATGGGCTATGCAAAACATGTTCATGAAGTTCTTTGCACAAAATCTCTCTCACATAAAAAGATCTCACCAGCTCTATTCTTGACAGTTTCAGTCCCTTTCAAAATGAGCCATTTAAGGGCTGTCACTTTTATGCAAATAAGCTGTTGCTGGCCACGCCCCACCCATCCCATGCTAACATGAAACAGAGGCACTATCCAGCTCTAAGTGCAGGGATTTGTGTTGTTCCTTGCAGCCAACAACACAACACTTCATGTGTGACTTGCCTTTGCCTGTAGCTATAGCACTCAGCGTCTTATGAACGTGCTCCTAAAACCAGCAGACAAAAATGGCGGATCTTCAACTAATCTAGAGGGTGGGGGCTCGACAGATGAGGGGTGGTTCTATGCAAATTTCCTCATCCTGACGTCAGGATGAGGGAGCCGTCCAAACGGCTCATAGAAGCATATGATTCCTGACACCAAAATCTTTCAATTGATTCACAGAAAACGGATGGATGTTTTTTACACGCTTGGAGTGTTTATAGGAGCAGTAGAGACCCTAATGGTAATACAAAAGGATTCTTCTTGTCATATTTGTACATTCGTGGCTCTGCACTGCCTTGGTCCTATGTAGAACCATTTTAATTGGTTCTTCAAAGAACGATTTCTGTAAATGAGACATAAAGGTTCTGCAAAGAGTTCATCCAATCATATTTGCACATTCTTGATTATGTGGTGCTTTGGATGCTATGTAGAAACATTTTTAAAGTTTTCTGTAAATGAGACATGCAAGTGTGATAAACTTCTTCTGGTCTTATTTATGCATTCATCACTTTTCCTATGGTTCTGTATTGTTTTGTGCTGTTCAGTAAAGAGTTTGTGTTTAAAATGGGTTCTCCTTCACAGAAAAGAACAAAGAATCTTTTATTTTCAGATGGCTCTTGGAGTTCGACCATGAGAGCTTGTGAAGAACGCCAGCTTCAGAGAGCTAAATGGAGTGAGGGGATGTACCTCAATGATGGAGATGATCCCCTGATTCGTTTTGGGGTCAGTCTCGGTCTTGAAGTTCTCCTTCTTTTTTCCATGAAGAGTGTATTTCATGTTCCAGGCTGGAGAACCTTGGCTGTCTTTGTCGTCCAGCTCTAGGCTGTAAACGACCACCCCGCTCTCTTGTTCCTTCACTCTTCCGCTGCCCTGCAGGTCATGAAGTTTGGAGAAGTTCATGCTGAAGTTCATGGTACATTTTTGATGTTTTGCTCGATTCTACTCACCGTTATGAGTGAGAGTTCGGGTTTGTGGTCGTTGCTGTCCACTACGTTCACTATAACTGTTGCTGTGCTGGACCACTGAACAACATCTCCGTTATCCTTCGCTTCCACAGTGATAGTGTATCTCTGGGACTCCTTCAATTAAAAACAATAATTAATTAATCTAAAATGTGAAAATCTGTGAACTTATTTAGAACTACTTTAGTCTGTTTTTGATCATTTTTATCTGTTTTTCTGATTTTACTAGAATTTTGGATTTTTAAAATGATCTGAAATTGAAGATTCTTTGAGAAACATTCTAAAAGTTCAAGAACCATGTTAAAATTGATTTTCAGATGTTGACACGACACATTTTAATATATGCTGATCTTGGTCGAAGTTTCAGAAAATCCAGAATTTCAAAAAAAAAAAGGAAGATCATGTATAAATTTTGTTATAATTGGTTTCTCAGCTTTTCAGATATCCAGGGCTAGCTAGGATTTAAACTGTTCAAACTTTTTCATAAAATTTGTACATTTTAGAAATCAAGAAAAAAAATGTCTTTTTTTCAAACATTTTCAGTGTAATTTGACATCAAGGGGAAACTAATGACAGAATATAAGTGGTGTCAGTACTATTTGGACAAAACTAAAAAATAAACCAATTTAATGACCTCATAGTCCAGACACCCCCTGAAGGAGATCTGTCCAGTTTGGCCCTGCAGTTTGATGAAGAACTCCAGATCCGAGGCTGCTGGAGAAACTGAAATGATTGTGAAAGTGACACGTCCGTTTCCTGTAATGCTGTCATCCTGATCCTCCACTTGCAAAGTTACCAGATCTGTACCTGCACGCAAAACATAACATATACTTACTGTTATACTGTATATGTTAACATAATACTCGAACTGACTGCTGGTTCAGCTGTTTGTTTACACCACTGCAAAATACAGGCTGTGTATTTTGTAAACATGCCATGATAAATAGACCAAAATTATAAATTTAATGTAAACAAACAAAAAAAAAAGACAAAAATAAAAACTTAAGTGACTCTGGAACATTCAAGTAAATTAACAAAGGTTAAAATGTTATTGTAGTGCACCCATGTTTACTTCCTTTCATCTAATATATATACACACACACACACACACACACACACACACACACACACACACACACACACACATATCTATATGTGTGTGTGTGTGTGTGTGTGTGTGTGTG
>JBBIGA010130415.1:11665-22701 GCA_037576975.1 Alestes dentex | reverse complement strand
AACTTCCCATCACTAACTCTCAAGGTCAGTGCTCAGTACATAAAATAGAACGAAGTGAAAATTATTTCAAAGGCGGCGATTGGCCACAGTGTTATGTCAGTCACTTTGAAGTGGAGAACTACCCTATCACAGTAGACAGTCACTTGTTTCACGGGTGGGACTTATTTACCATTAGAGTCCATTGAAACCTCTGAAATTCACGAGCCGCTGGGGTCTGAGGAGATTTACATTGAAATGTATGGGGACGCTAGTGAAACATGTTTCACTGAAATTCTCTGTTTCACCGCGGTTGGGGCTGGCGCTGTTTCACGTTTTTGACTAGAGCCGTATACAACTGTAACTCTATTGAGGAGCTGAAATTAGCAGAGCAACCTTATTTTTATGAGCATTTTTTTGTCTCACATCAATAAAAAGTGATAGTTATGAAGATTTTTTTGTATTATTTTTCTTGGTGAAACATTGTTTCACCTGTAGTCTTATAGAAGCCTCCTGTGCTGTGTACCCTCCCTGATCATAATGTAAGGGCAGTCCACATAGCTTGTTATATTTGGGCATTTGATCTCCAACAGGCCAAACACTGGCTGCCCCTCAGGATCGTACCCATCAGGTGATGAACCCATCCTTGATGCATCAGGGTGTATCAGAAACCAACATGGATAGTGGTTCACCTCCCTTACCTTGCAGTACACCTCTACTGCTATAGGCTCCATGTCAAGCCCTCGCCGCATGTTAGAAGTCTGGAGGCAAAGTCTCAGAGGCCTTTTGGCAGGATTTTCTGCAGAGCTTTCCACCCTGGTGTGACAGACCACTCTGAATTTGGAAGAGGTGATGCTGCACCTTCTTGGTTGGTGCCACTCAACTCTGCTCTCGCGTGCTGTGTTCGATTTTGTGTGCTGTCTCCAACGATGTCTCAAGGGTTGCCATGTGATGGTGCTGATGTTCAGAGCAGACAAATGCACATGTAGAGGGTCCCAATCTGTAATCAGAGAGTGGCAGCTGTGAGGGAGAAGGGGCGTCTGTGTGTGGACGGGTCCTTGGGACAGTCTTTGTTGGCATCTGATAGGACAGCACACTTCCCTCTTGCACTTGTCTGAACATGGAGTCAGCCAGAGGTACATCACTTGGAACAGCCATTGTTGTGTTCATGGGAGCTTCATCAGCAGGAAGGTCATGGTACACGTCATGAACATTAAGCGTTGATCTTTCTGGCAGAGATGAGCTAACGCCTTTATACCAATTGCTACTGTGAAAAAGACAAAATAGGAAACAAGTGTGCTATGAATAAGAAATATATGTGTGCTAAAGCATGTGTGTAGGCATGCACACATGTATGAAATAATGAGGATTGTTGAGGAACTGGACTCATGACTGGAGGGTTGTGAGTTCGATTTCCCACTTAGTTGCCACTGAGGTGCTCTTAAGTAAGGTACTGTACACTACTACTACAACACTCAAATTTTGCTGTGCACCGTGTGCTGTGTTACAAAAACAGTCACTATTCGTTTTTAATTTTTTTTTAGTTTCTTTGTGTAGTATTGATAGTAACACAAACCTGATTCCTTCTACCAGTCTTCTTTCTCTTGGTCTGACTGACAGTTTTGTTTACTGGACAAGGTTTAATACCCTGTATACAAACAAAAACATTTTTTTTCCTATAAACATTGAACAGATATCCATAAATAAAATTGAAGTGTCAGATTAGTTACCATAGTCCTTGGTTCGTGCCACTTTTGCTCAGTCTCTGTGCAGCTGAACACTGGGGGAACTGATGTGAGCCTCAGCTGGGAATAGTGGGCAGTCTGATAAATGAGAGCTGTCACCTGGCTGCACAAGGATGTACCTGCCACACGGGTACACTGGCACTTCTGTAACTCCACAGGAGTTGAATCCTTTAGCACAATCTGTTGCAATACAAAAATCTGTTAGAGAACAAATTCTACCTGCTGCAAAGTACAGTTAAAGACAATCTTTCACATAATAAATTAGTGAACTTTTGTTTGCGAAACTCTGTTAGTGAACTTAATGAACTTTAAAAAACAAGTACATAGAAATATGTAGTTCAAAGATAGTCTTAAATCATATTCAGAAACTGACAAACAGGAACCTGTTTCTTATGAACCTGAACTGAACTGAACCTGTAGGATGACTTTCTCATACACTCAGACAGTGAGGATTTTGGTTTTTCCTCATGGATCTGAAGCACTCAGACCTAACAGTCACCTCTCCTGACTCCTTGTCTCAAACTGAGATTAACATCGGGGTTAGGACAGTACTATGCACCAAAACAACATATTCATGACGTTTACCTACCTACCACTATGCTAATGTTAGCTAGTAAATAAACGTTACTCTATCAAGACAAAACATGGAGAAACACAAACGCAGAGAAACAAACACAGAACAAAACACACAGCAGACTCAAACTTTAGTGACTTCAAGACACTAAAGTTAAGGTCAGTTATAAAAAAAAAAAGACATCTCAGTGTTTGTTGTGGTATAATTAAAAATAATCAGCCTGTGAATGCGACTTATGCATTTGGCTGTGCTTAACCATAAATGTCTTGGTGAGAGACAGCAAGTTGACGCCTCTTGATGGCTCAGTGGTAAGATGCTGAGAGCTGAATGAAGAGAATCAGAGGTGTGCCGGTTGGAATCCATGCAGATTTGTTTTTTGCCTATACAAGCAATATTGTCTCCAAACGCTGGTTCAGTAGCAACCACGCAATCACACTTTGCATTTTCTCACAGAAATGGAGCTATATTTATTTATAGATAAATAGGAGCAGACTCCACCCAATCAGTGATGGGATGCTTGTAATGCATTTCTGGTGGACAGCATGGCACCTACAATAGCTTTGCAGGTCAATAGAGAGAAAAGGGGCCTGGTTCAACAAGAACCCTTAATGCTTCAGGCCCCAGTGTGATCTTCCTGCCAGCACTGCCAGCCGTTCAGCTGATGGTAAAAAAAGACAAACTTGAGTCGTGTTCTGTGCTCATATGTTAACTTTTTATTCGATGGTGAGTTGACTGAACTGATCCGGCAGTGCTGCTGCTTTACAGGTGGAGATGGAGGTGCTGAGAGGGTCCGAATGGTTCTGAAATTTGCATGTTGTTTAAGACTGTGTGAGCCAGGGGTGCTCCAGCATGCTGTCCAGACTGGGTCTGTCCTCAGGCTGCTTGGCCAGACATCTCCTCAGCAGATCCTTACATTCTGCAGAAACAGACACAGACATACTCGGTACTGCTCAGTAGTCTTTATATACTACTCAATATATACTTCTCAAATTCAAGAATATCCTTTGAATGTTTTCCTTGCACTGACCTTACATTCAGTTTTCCTTCATTATTTCTAATCCTCACCAGCGCCCTAACCCTAACCTAATCATTAATTTAAATCCAAAACTTAACCCTAGTCCTAAATGTCACCCTGATCCTAATCTTAAGATGTTTAAGATGGTTGCTAAACAGTTTGATTCATAATTGAAATCTGTCCAGGGGCATCCAAATTAAGTGCAGCCAAAAATTGTAAAAAGGCTGAAAGCTGTATAACATTGAGAATCAAGCAATATTAACACTAACATCCTGAATGCCTTGTTTTTAAAATCTAAGGGAAGGAGAAAATTTAGCATTTGTATCTTACAGTAAGCCCAGGCTCAGCTGGACAAACCAGCTCTGCTTCTCACCTTGGCTTCATCCTCATTCAGGGGTCTTCCCCTGTCCACAGTGTAGTAGAACAGGTCCTGGCTGGGCGTCGGACACTACATCACCAGCACCAGCTCCTCCTGCAGCTCATAATACTTCAGCAGTGCCACGGAAAACCGTGTCATGTCCCATTTATCCTTGATCTGACCTGCCATAAACATCACCAGTGCTTCCCATGGGAATGTTATCTGTACTGCATCCTGAGGCTGCAACACAACTCAACATTTCACACATTGTCTCTATTTTTTTATGAAGTCTGGAGGAGCTAACCTAGCTGTACACCTATGCAATAACTGACATAGTGATCTCAGATGATGAACACCCTGCTGTCACTGCGCTCTCTTGATAGTTTATGAATGTAAATGAATGGACGCGGGCCACATCCGGGCCGCCAGATCTTTCCATCCGGCCCCCCGATGGAAAATGAATGGACGTCTATGGAGCTAGACGGCTACATTCTGCATTCGCCCGCGGAACGACAACGCAATAGGCCGGCGCGGAATCCCGTCATTACTAATACCACATTACTAACAGGAATATATTAACTAGCCACCTGCAAGAAGAAAAAGGTTGGATTAAACACATTAGTGTTGTGGGGTAAATGTTTCTTTAACCAATGACTCACCATTGCTTTTTAATGTCACAGTACTGAAGTAAACTTTACCTTTTCTCTTAGTTTTTTAAAGAGTTAAAGACTGACTCACTAGCATCCACTCTTTAAAACAGACTGTAAGAACTAAGGCAGAGTTTTTGTGTGTGTCAGAGTGAGGTACATTGCCCTCGCTCTGTGACTCCTCTGGACCACTATTTTTCTTCTGGTCCTTCTTCTCAGATGAATCCTCCTCATCCTCCACTCTCTTCTTTCTCTTTCTCTGCGACTTATCCTTTTTGGATGAAGCAGATGGGGCCTTGAGTGCTGTTATGGGAACTCTGGGCCACTATGGGTGTCGTCTCATCTGAGTTTGGTCACGAAGAGCAAAAAAGATCTTAAAAAATCTCCCTTTAAACACTGTAATAGTTTGAGTGTGTCTGGTTTGTTCAGTAAAATATGAACACTATAAAATAACAGGAAGTGATGGAGTGTTGAGCCAGTGTACGCCATACCAAACTACAGCTCTGAAAACTATTTTAGAGCAGACTTAGCACAAATGAACTAAAGTGATTTTCAGCTCTTATCACCCTGCTTTAACTCTTTCCTGCCTGTTCAGAATTTTCAGTTTTATTACACTAATGTGCGTGGACACACAAAAAGCCTTGTTGCTTGAATATGATGCACAGCGAATACAACATTCACACGTAATTCTAACCAGAAGAATCTTTTTTTATTATTATATAAAGGTTTGAGTGATTATTTAAGTCCAATTGTAACCAGTCTTTTAAAGTGTGAACAATTTAACATTGAAATTCATCCAAAAATAATTTCAGTCTTAAAAACCTCAAACTGTAAACATAGTTCTGTACTAAATTTGAAAACCCATGAAATATCCATAATAATAATAATCAGACTGATTTAAAAAATCTAAATGAATGCATGATCTACTTTTCAAGGGTTATAGTACTTTTAGTGATGAGTATGATTTACTGTTACTATGTAGTTTAGAATGCTCATGTAATACCTCCGTCTTCAGGATGCTGATATGTTTAGATGTCAAAACAATTAAATAGAAAATTAAAAGAAACACAAACATACATTTATCTTTTCATTTTCATTGGATCAAATAATTACGTATTATTTCCTCTAACCACTGTATGATGGAGGGCCATGTGCAATCACAAATCACTACTACACTGTGCATTGATAATGTACATTTATCTAATTTGTCATATAAATATATAAAAGTGAATACAGTTATTTGTCAAAAAATGCTGTGCTGGGCTCTTCAGTACTGCACAGGAATAGAGAAGAGAGAGGATCAAACACACTTCAGGTGAGCTGCGTTCCAAAAATCTGCAAGTGAACGTCAGGTACAAGGCCATGATGAAGTGAAAGATGGAGGGGGAGCCTGAGATGATCAGAGACCCTGTAGAAGCGCTGGAGAGAGTGATCAGGGAGTGAGAGGACAGGGTCCTAATGGAGGTTCCTCTTATGGTCATGCACAAGCAGAAGCTGATGCAGGAGCTGGAGCAGAACAGGACATGCCAAAGCCCCAGTGAGGAGAACATGAGCAAGAAAAGAATGGACAAAGATGCAGAAAAAGAAGGAAAAGGAGCTCAAAAATCAAAGGAAGAAAGGCTGAGGAGCTACAGAAGGCCAGAAAGGATGCAGGAAAAAAGAGAATGCCAGGATGCCAGAGAAGAGACGCTTCTGGAGAAGACTGTTCAAGATGTGAGCCTGAACTATTCGAGTGACTCTGGGATTAAAGAAACATGAATAAACATCAGTAAACATTCAATTTCTTGCTTTCATTTTATTTATTTACTATTATGCACACATTTTGGGCAGCTGGATGGCCTAGTGGTTAGGGTGTTGGCCCTGCAATCAGAAGGTTGTGGGTTCGGATCCCAACTGCTAGTGTCACCACTGAGGTACCCTTGAGCAAAATATCGTCCCCACAAAAGAATTTCACATTGTTCACACTGTGAGCTGTGTTGTGGTGTGTTCACTGTAAGGGTTAATACATTAAAAATGAAATTAAATATGAAGGGCAATACATAATGTAATAATATACCTGCACAAAGAAAGAGCACTTGTCTATGATACTCCTGGTTTTTGTCTTTTGCCAATTGGATTTTGCCTAAAGGATTCGTGTCCATGTTCACTCTAGCCTGAATCTGAATCATCTACGGATTACGCGTCTGAATCACTCTGGTCATATTCATTTGATTCATTTTAACTGTTACATCTTGAGAACATTCTTAACTTTAATCCACAACAGAGTCTGCTTCTCGATTATCCTTACAGTTTAGCTCAATCAGTACTTCATTATAATTAAATCAGATGAGTTGCTGATGGAATTTCACAAATACATGCAATGGCTGGAGACACCAAGGAGACATCTGGAACCAAACCTAAACCAAAATACGTTTTGATTTTTCTTTTTAATGAACGCCTATGAACTATTCACACAGGGGTTTAAAAACTTTAGCTCAGTAGGATATATGAAAAATAAGAACACTTGTGTGTAAATGAAAAATAAGAACACAAAAAAGGTGTACTTAGCACATTTTTTACAGTCAAACCACATTTTTTCACTTCTCTGTGTTGTTTTTTTCCTTGGATTGCCTAGAATCAAGCTAAAAAGGTGAATTTCCATATGTAGAGAATATAGTAGGCCTGTTACAGGGAGGTTAGAGGACATAGGGGTGATCACTGTCCTCACAAATGCTTTTTGATTTTTCCCCCCCAGGATTTAGTTTTTATTTATCTTTGTGAAGAAGGTGTGAAGTTGTTTGGTATGCTTACAAGAACAGCAGTGCTTTACTGGGCATAGACAGGTCAGGTCAGCGCTATAGAAATTCACAATTTAAAATGTCCCTGTAACCACGGCTTCAGTTTGGTTTAAAAAGTGGTGGGAACTACGCCCAACATACTTGTCTTCGGTAAGGGGGAGGGTGGCGAATGTTTTTTCCACTGGTTCCAGGGCTTAGAAACTGGTGTAAATAGGCACATGTAGAAAACTGTAGCTTAGAGTACCTGGAGCAACAAAATACCACTGGCCGCCTTCAGCTGCTGGAGCTTCACCCTTAATCTTATTTTTTTTTCCTTGGCTGTATAGTTAAGCTCTGATCTCGAGGCTTTGTTATTTTTATTTTCTTTTATTTTTGAACATTTGATCATCTTTTTGAATATTTAACCAACACGGATAACATTTCTACATGGCTGCTCTCATAGATGGGAGCTTAGATGTTCCAGGCTGAAGAAGCTCATCTGTACAAAACATGACTATTGAGGGTTCACACACTCCACGGTGGTGCTGTCAGTGCTCATTACTCCTTTGTCCTTGTAAAAGACGTTTCCATCAGGCTGCAGTCTCCATGTTACCGTGATGTTCTGCGTCATCCCATGATTCTTCAGTTCCTGCTGGATCTGAAGAACAGGGCCAGTGGCTTGTTACAGTACGATACAGATAACATAACTCTGTTTTGTGTTTCTATTGTTGCGCCAGACATGTGACCAACTGTCTTTCCATGTTTTGTTCTGTCTCTTCCCCTTGCCATACCAACAGCCTGCATATTGTTAATGTTCATAATGATTAAATGTGCCAAGCTGCTTCATATATTCTTTACAGGGAAAAACTATGATGCTGGTCTTTACCTGGAAAACGGGTAAAAATCTGGTATTTTCTGGTATAGTGTGATCTGGTATTTGGAGTTAGATAAAAAAAATGCTGCAAGACTTACCACCTCTGAAACAGACAACTTCAGTGCAGGATCGTTCATGTTCTGATGAGACGTTACGCGCACTTTCACTATTGGCATTTCCTTCATTGGTGGTACTTTGGCATGCAGAACAAAACAAACACAAAGCCAAAAGTTAAACACCATGGAGAAAATACACAGGGCATTTAAATATTGATCTTCATGCAGTAAGAATAGTATTCCACCTTGTGAAGTATCAATTCATACAAACAAGATAGGAACTGGTAATTGCACAATGTAGAGCACTTCCATTAACATGAGACAACCCCCTTTTTAATAACATGCAATACCAAAGCTTCCCAGCGACCATCAACATCATAACATCCACCTGGAACACTACAGCAACCATCCAGCAACACTCTCGCAGCATTCTTGCATCTGCCAACGATACCAAAGCAACCAGTGAGCAACCACCTGGTATACTTTAGTAACTATACAGCACCACCCTAGTAACTATCTGGAACACCATAACATCAAAGTAGGAAACCTACCCCTAACCCCTATCATCCACCTAAGATACATTCTAGCAAGCACTAAAAATACCATAGCATTCAGAGAATTTCTTAAGCTGCACAATATCTTCAGGAAATGCACCTGTCTGGTTATGAATGGATCTTTATGCCTGCACATCTCACCTACAAAAATGGTTCTTTAAAGAAAAATCTTTTCGAGAACTAAAAGCTGTTCTTATGTATAGCTCTGGAAAAAAATAAGAAATCACTGCAATTTATTAAATCAGCATATCTATGAGTATGACAACCATTCCATGCTGGTGTCTGTTAAATTCCTACACAAGCACCTCACTCTGCTTCATGAGGGACTGATTAGTGATTGCCCGAATCAAATCTTGTTTATTGAGGAAAAGTATAAAAACACTGCTGTAATCAACATGCTCCTAGAAGTATGTCAAAGATAATTACTGCCATTTAAGAGTGAACAAGCAATTTGTTTTCTTTGAATTATTTAATATTCTGTAAACACTGCATCATTTTTCTTATTTTGGTGTTTTGTCATTTCCTTTAGAATTATGCTTTAAAGCATCTGTCGCCAACCTTTTTTGAGCCACAGACCAGTTTCATGTAAAACAATATTTTCATGGACCAGTATAGATACAACTAAAAACAAAGTGCATTTGCTAGCTTGTTGGCTAAATTTTTGATGTATTTTTTTTTTTTTTTTTCAAAATAAAAGATCTTTCAGACTCTGATAATCAATAAAATATTTGTATTCTGTCTTTCTGCTCGGCCCGGTACCAAATGACTCATGGGCCAAATCCGGTACGCGCCCGGTGGTTGGGGACCTCTGCTTTAAAGAACAATATTTGGAATATGGAAATTAGGAGAAATATTTTCAGCAGTTCTTAAAAACTAAGGCAAAGCTGTTCAGTTCGATACTTGCACCTATAAAAAATAAAACCTGAGATACTGAACATTTTTGCAGTGGTCTCTTAATTGTATCCAGAGCTGTATGTACACATCAGTTCTGAACATCCTGATTAAGACTTTTAATACAGTAAAGAAAGATAACTCACAGGTGTGACAGAAGAAAGGTTGAAAGTTGGTGCATTGGGTATCTCCAATACGATCAGCAGTAACACTCCCGCAGTTCTCTACACCCCCATAATTGTCAGGTGATCCCACCATCCAGTTGATAGACGAAGCATTGCTTTGGTCCAACCACTTCCAAGTGTCCCTGACGAGGCCAAACCAGGCGCTTGACTGGACTTTCACCAGCCCCTTCAGCAGCGAGTTATCTGTCTGATTGTCCGAGATGGCCAGGTCAGTGTGGTACTGCCGGCAGTAGGCCTGAGCATCAGGCCACGTCTTCAGAGTATCAGTGATTGCAATGAATCTTCCACTGTAGCTCGCTGTGGAGTACCAGTGATGAGAAATTAATTTTGATGGTTCTAGTACACTGTAAATCCAAACTCTGAGGTTTTAAACACTGTATCACAGTGTTTGGAAAGATCATGACTGTAACACTGAGCAAGTACTGAACCATGAACGAAACCATGTAAACTAAGTGCAATGTTGCCATAAATATAAACTAAACATGGATTTTCTGCAGTGCCTTATTACAGTTACCAGTGATACATTCACAGATATAAAACTTCTTAAACAGTTTTGACAAATAAAATCTAAGAAAAACACAGACCATGGACCCTTTAAACCATGGAGTGTTTCTTTAAACTTTCCAGAAAATGCACAGTGACCAGCAAATGACATAACACTACATAGTCTGTGTGTATGCAGGACAGTTCCTTCGACATCCAAACTCAACGGGCCACGTGAGTGCCATACACATTTATTTATTTGACTGTTTTAATTCATATGAGCACTACGCATGCATGTTCATTTGAATTAAAAAACAAATATATTTGCATAGTGCCCATGTAGTCCTATTCATAATTCTTATTGTGTGTTGTGCTGTTGACGCTTATAGGCTTATAAATGTTTATCTGATGTTTATATGCTTGTAAGTCATAAGTTGCCCCTCGGTTGACAAAGTCCATTCATTTCAGTTCAGGATGGAACAGCTCACCCAAGTTATTTACCTTGACTCAGTAGCCGCTTTGGGCTGTGTGCTGACTCAGTTATCATTATGTGGAATTTGTTATCACATAATCGCCACATTATTAAAAACATATTAAAATTTTATCCCCATGTTCCAAAAAGTACATAGTAAGTAAATGGGAGTTTCCCAAAACCACGATCTATAGACAATAAGATGCAGCTGTTTATACCAAGCAAAAAAGCATCTGCCGAGGGAGTGATGCAAAAGATTTTATGAAACAAAGCAAGCAAGCAAAAATATCTCATTCAGAGAACAGCTTTTCTGAAGGATTTTGCTTTAAAATGAAATTTCTGTTTTTAAGATTTTGTTTTTAAAAGCATAGCCTACATTAGACATTTAGATATTCTAGCTTATTTCAAGAAATCTTTGCTTGACAGAATAATTTCCATCTACTAAAAAAA
>JBBIGA010130415.1:0-11565 GCA_037576975.1 Alestes dentex | reverse complement strand
TACATTAGACATTTAGATATTCTAGCTTATTTCAAGAAATCTTTGCTTGACAGAATAATTTCCATCTACTAAAAAAACAATTTTTTTTGTTATTTAGCTATTTTTGCTTAATTACAAAATAGGGCTGTTTAAAAATATAAAAAAATATTTACTTAACTGCAACAATTATTTTATTGCGCATTAACACCATTTTTTAGTGCTTTTTTTGTGCTCGACTACTTCAGCTCACTCTAGCAGGGACACTTGCTACTGAACACAGACTGTTTGTGCTGCTCCCTGATAAAAGAATAATGTTTTGGCTGTTGTATTTCAGAAAAAAAAAAGAAAAATTTATACTTGTTAACTTGCTGTTACTCAGAAGGTGCCTGTTATAATGTTATGATCATGGCTCTGGACTCTAAAGGTGACTTGTTTTTCTATAACTTTTATGTGTAAGCTGAGATTTACATTAAACATTTTAACTGCAACTGTATTAAAGGGGACAGTCCTGTGAAAAAGTTCCTTATTTGTTTAAAGTGTTTGCAAACGTAATGTTATTGCATTTGTGTTCACATAGCAGTACTTTTAAAATAAAAGTGCGCAGTACTCTACTTTTGAATTCATTGTTGGATTTTGCCTATGACGTTGCAATGAATCCCGATTAATCGGAGAAAATCATGCGATTAATTGTGATTAACATTTTTAATTGTTACCGAGCACTATTAAAATATCTTACTACATAACTTTAGCTTTTTTCCATAATAAATAATTCATTTGTTTTTACCATACTATTTTAACTAGAGATCAATTCAGGCTGAAATGGAAAAAAATGACATTTAAACTGAAAAATAAATAAATAACCCAATCGACTCACCATTGTAACACAGGAAGGGTTTTAGCAGCTGGCAGTCCAAATCCAACCACAGTCCAGATATGTCCACTGCACCACATGACTCGCGACCTCCCAGGTTATTAGGCTCTCCAGGGGACCACGAGTTTATCTTCAAGGGAGCATTATTGTAAGACCAGTGCCAGCTGTTGTAGTCATTGTACAGTCCAATCCAAGCAATAGCAAAGAACCCTTTGCTTTTCTCTAATGCCAGAAGCTTTGTCCAGTCATCAGTGCTTGTAATTGTAGCTAGGTCGACGTAGTTTGTCCTGCAGTATGTCTGTGCATCTTTCCATGTTTTTGCCGTTAGGACCAGATGATAGTCATGAGCGGTGGGGCGTGGGGCAGATATAACCACTGGAAGAACACCTGTTGAGAAAATTGTGTAAGCTCTCGTGGTAAAGAACATTTTGTTTTCTTCTTTGAGACCAGATTTTGTCATGTTTAATGATATAATGATCAAAATAAAGTCCTAATCCTCAAGTGCACAAACGTTTTAGGTTCAGAACCCGCATTGGAGATGGATAATCTGCTTCAGGATGAGAAAATTACCTGGGCGACAGTCTGTCATCCATGGAACATCTTGATTTATGACTTTAATATCAGTATGAATTTGTACAATTTTTGTGATGTTAATGACACATTTTGACATGTTTCTTTTTTTAAAGAGACTTTTGGTTTTCTTTGACTTTCTGATGCAACTGAATACCATTAGTGTACACAGATGAGCTGCTTCGTTAGATACACCTACCTTGTATCTACAGTCATAGTCCCCTTTAACTGCTCCTCTGACCATATACATGTCCTTTGTGGTGTACAGTTACAGTCTGAAGTCAACCTGTTGCTCTACATCATTTATTAGTGAGTCATACTGTGGTTTAAGGCACAGTATGATATACTGTGAGGTTTTAAAATGAACAGAACTTCACTGCTGCTGGCAACTGTTTCAGACAACACAAGGACTGGTGTTCACAAAGCAGTCATAAGATTGATGTCGGATCAGATTCCTCTGCAATTTGGATGGCTTGTGAAAACAGACCCTGTTGAGTAAAAAGGCTGCCAGTAGTACTGGCTAAAAATGCTCACAGGCACATTTACAAGTCAACTGCACGCTAATGAAGAGGGGGATGTGGTTTAAGTGGGTTGCGAAAAGTTTTGGGAATGTGTTTACAGAAAAGATCTTGTGACTATTAACTTCTAGTGTTAGCAGTGTTAGCCTAGTAGCTCTAGTTCTAAACTGAAAAAGCAGAACACGTCTCAGCTGATCTGGGGTCAGTGGAACCCTGTGGTTGAATTTCCACAAAGCTATACCTTTTTAGAAGAAAAAACACAAGGAGTGAAGGTGATATTCACCTGTCTTTAGCTTATAAACTGTGAGACATTTTGTGCTGCTGAAAAAAATGGATTGTTGTTGAAATCATCATTTGTGCTTTTAAGGTGAACAGACAAAAAACATCAACGCTTGGGAGACACTGGTTTTGACTGTCGGTGTAAATAAATGAGAGCTCAGTACAAAATGAAAAAAATCTATAAACACTATATCACCAGAATGTGGTTTATAGACAGCCTTACCTGCCAGATACAGAAGGGGTAAAAACTTCAGCTTCATGATGAAGGAGCAAGAAGGTTAGAAGGATGCTGAGGATCAGACCCGAGATCTTCCTTTCTGATGGGCTTAACTGACTACCGAGCCCTTATCATTTCCAAATTTCTCATGCAAAACTCTCAGTCTGCTTATGCAAAGACACGGATGAACGCATGGCAAGTAGCTACAACAACAGGGATGGTGGAGACTGATTTCCATCTTGCTCTTTCCTAAGACATGTCTCTTTCTATTTAAATAGAACCAAAGTGCATGAAAATGATCACTGTTTGCCACTGAAGTGTGCTGAGATCTCAGCAGAGGAAAGGAGTGAAAGAGTTCATTTGGTTTTCTTTGGTACAGTATTAGAAAGGAGAGCTGAGAAACATTACCTGTAACAACAAATGGTTCACTTTTTAACAGCTTTCCACCAAACCCATGGAAGCCATTTCGCAGTACATCCACTACAAGAACGGTGCTTAGCATATCTAAATAGTTCTTGGCTTGGATGTACAGTTCATTGGTATAATACACTGACATCTTGTAGGGGTGTGTGTACAGTCATGTTGAAACAGGAAAGGATCTTCCCCAACTTTTGAAACAGTGTTAGAAGCATTTTACTGGTTAAAATACGTCTGTGTGCTCTAGCAATAATGTTAACCTTCAATGGAACAAACGAACCCTGAAAAACTATGAAAAAAATTCCAGAGGCAGACAAGATAAGATAGACAGAAAGTGGACAGAAACAAAGAGCAGCAAAAACAATAGAATAAAAACTATACAACAGTACAGTATAAAATGTACACAATACAATACAAATAATACAAGAATATAAATATGGCCTCATGTATTGAAAATATATATACATATTGAGTATATATGTACAGAGAAAGCACACTATGGATATACATACACGTACATACACGAGTGTACATTTGGTAGCTGCAGGTATTGACAAAAACAGTAATAGAGCACCAGAAACAGTAAATGACAAAAACAGTAATAATGCACCAAGAATTATTACTATACAATCTAGCAATATAAAAATAGGATAAAATAAAAATACAAGCATACTAGGGCATTAATGACTTCAGATTTTTTCAGGTTGTCAGCAAAGTCGAAGTCAAGTCGACTGGTCATGATGACATCACACACACGCAGTGGAGGAACATAGGTGTCCAACACTGAGCAACTTTTATTAAAGGGGACATATTATGCAAAACTCACTTTAGTTATAATAGGTCTATGGGCTATACTAAACATGTTTATGAAGTTTTTTGAACAACATCACTCTCACATAAAGAGATATCACCAGCTTTATTCTTCACAGTTTCAGGCCCTTTCAAAATGAGCCATTTCGACGGAGTGTGACATCCCACTGGGCCAATTTGCATAGAACCGCCCCTCATCTGTCGAGACCCCACCCACTAGCCTGTTGCTTGTCACCCCTTTCAGCAGCCATCTTGGGTCTTTGCAACTCCCAATTTTAAAAGCTCATACCTCCATCATACTTTATTATTTTTGTTTGCGGTTTGACTCATTTCAAAGCTAAGACTCTGAAGTTTTAGAAGTTTCTTTTGCATTCATCCTGTAGAAAAGGAGCTGATGAACCAACCCGACGTGTCCGGGGAGTCAGCTCGCCACTACCAGTTGACCACTGCAGGTCAGAAAAAAAACTCACTCCGCCCAGCTGGCCAATGGCCCACAAAACTCGCTCAAAACACAAAAAAACAACCTCCGCTATTGGTTAAAGCAAAGATATTGGTGTGAAAATACACCAATCACGGCGTGAAATGCATGTTTTGTTCCTGTGGACGTAGGCGGTAAGGCACGCTCTGCTGCGCCCCAACACTAGATTAGTGTCACGTCTGTACCCGCTCGGTTACGCCCCCCAACTGAGTCTTTCGCCTGAATATTAGGGGGATTATGGCTCTGGACTATCAGGTGATGTCAGGGGTGATGTATGGATGGTGGTTTGGCATCTAGACAACCCAGGTGTGAGTAATAGGGCTTCAGGAGTTCGATTACTGGGTTGCTAGGTGCCAAATGACAAGTCCACCTGTATTGTGTTAGTTTGTGTAATTGGTGTAATGAAACATGTCGTATGATTGGTTGTGTGTGTGTGTGGAGGGGTTTATAGGCCGGCCGTGCCCCAGAATCAATGCATGTTCACCCAAACTCAATCTTGGAAGGTCGGCAGGAGAATCTTGGCACGCAAAGCCTGGGTTGCAACAGAAGCTTTGAACTCTGACTTGGGATTCAAAAGAATCAGTGTCTGTGAACCTGTCTCCTCTATGTTTACAGGCTTGACTCCTTGAGCAGACGCAGTTGCGGGGAATCCACAGATTGTGGAGAACTAAACGTCATATTCGGTGTGACAGTAAAGATGGAGAGAAGAGGGTTCGGTGGCAAGATCCCTCTTCAAAGTTTATGTTTGAGTTTATTCAGAGAGAAGGTCTTCTGATGTTGTTTTGAAACATTTTGCCATTAAAAGAAACTTTATTACTCAGAGCTGACTCCTGCCAGTGTGTCCTTCCATAGACCAGCCTAACAATTAGTTGAAGATCCACCATTTTGTCCGCTAGTTTTATGAGCATGGATAAGCCGAGCACAATGTCTACTGGCAAAAGCAAGTCACACATGAAGTGCTGTGTTTTGCATAATATGTCCCCTTTAAAGTTCTCTGTAACATTAACAGTCAACATGACAATTAAATAAAACAAAACATAGGCTAATACCTTGGATGCTCTGGTAAATTTAAGTGTACAACAGAAAGTGGGAACAGTTTAAACCACACAGCCACTCAGCCACGTTTCCCCATATGTCCAGAAAGAGGGCAAGACTTCCAATGTAGTTTCTTTATTTAAACAAAACAAACTGGCACAAGGGCCATAAACCAAACTCAAAACGAAAGGAGAATGGAGAACATACAAAGCCACTCAGTATGATGGTGGACCGACTACTAAGGTCCAACACAAACCGAACTAAACACAAAACTTAAAAGTGCATGAACCAATGAAAACTAAACATCCCTTTCTCTGAGCACGAAGCCTCTGTGCCGCTATTGGGGTTAGCCTCTGCTACTCTACTAACCGGAGTAGCCTCTTTTGCTCTAGTAACCGGGGTAGTCTTCGTGGTGCTGCTATCGGGCGTAGCCGTCGTGGCGCTGCTTTCAGGGGTAGCCTTCATGGTGCTGCTATCAGAGGTAGCCTTCGTGGCGCTGCTTATGGGGGTAGCCTTCGTGGTGCTGCTATCCGGGGTAGCCTTCGTAGCACTGCTATCGGGGGTAGCCTTCGTAGCACTGCTATCGGGGTAGCCTTCGTGGCGCTGCTACCGGGGGTAGCTTCCATGGCACTGCTACAGGCTGTAGCTTCTGCGCTGCTATTGGGGATAGCCTCAGCACTGCTACTTGGCTTGGGGCTGCGGCGTCTTGGCTCTGGACCGTGGCTTCTTGACTCTGGACCAGGGCTTCTTGACTCTGGACCGCGGCTTCTTGGTTCTTGACCGCGGCTTCTTGACCCTGGACTGCGGCTTCTTGACTCTGGACCGCAGCTTCTTGACTCTGGACCGCGGCTTCTTTACTCTGAACCGCGGCTTCTTGGCTCTGGACTGCGGCTTCTTGTGCTCTTGGCGGCTGGCTGGTCCGCGTAGCCTCGTGGAGCAGCAACATGGGCTGCGTGGCCTCACGGAGCGGCTGGACAGGCTGCGTGGCCTCGTGGAGGGGCTGGACCGGAAGAGCACCAGGGACTCTATCCCTCGTGGCCGGCTCCCTAGCTGGTGTGCTCAAGGCGTGCTTCTCTGCTCGCTTCCTCCTCGCTGGTTGAGGGACTAGGCAGGGCACCAGCGAGAGGACCGGAAGAGAGGACCTAGCCGGTGTGCTCTAGGCTTCCTTGCCTGCTTCCTCCTTGCCGGCTGAGGGGCTAGCCTGTTAGCCGGGGTGTAGGCATCCATGTCTCTCACTATCCGAGCCTGTGAGAGCATGGCGAGCTCGGCTAGAATCCACTGCTCCGTCTTGGGCTCGCAAGCCACTCTCGCCCTGTCTGCTGCACCTTTGTGGTCAGTCCATCTGTCACATTTCCCCATATCTCCAGAAAGAAGGCAGGCGTGTAGACAGACTTCCGATGTAGTTTCTTTATTTAAACAAAACAAACTGGCATGAGGGCCATAAACCAAACTCAAAACAAAAGGAGAATGGAGAACATACAAAGCCATTCAGTATGACGGTGGACCGACGACTAAGGTCCAACACTATGACTAAGGTCCAACACTATCCATGAACCAATGGAAACTAGATATCCCTTTCTCTGACCACACCAGTGAGCTGAAACACATAACAAACAAACTCAAGACTGATGTGCTCAGGATTTCATAATAAGAATTCATTTACATAACAAAAGGAAAAAGGACGGCCTCTAGTGGCCGCTTGTGGGACATGACAGTGAGCATATGTACGGATACAGAGTGGATATATAAACAAATATTTGAAAACTATGGATACAGTGTGGACACATTTAAATTGCACATTTTGCCCAGTAGTAATGGTACACCAAAAATTGCACATGGTTCATCAGAAAAATTTCACCCAAGTAGAACTGCACATAGGATGTGTGTGTTTGTCTGTGTGTGTGTGGTCATCTGCAAGATCTTTTTTGTAGACTGACGGTGGTTGGAAGGAAAGACCTGCGGAATCTCTCTGTCACAAAGCCTGCAACTGAAAGAGCTGCTCGGTGCTGTCAGGAACAGAGAATAGGTGAGTTTTTTAGGCTACACACTGAACCCAGTGATGTGTTATAATTAATACTGGGCAACTATTGAACATTTTAATCGCGATTAAGCACATGATTTTCTGCGATTAATTGCATTGTGATATATTTAAAAGTACTGCTATATGAACAAAAGTGCAATAACATTTGGTTTGCAAACACTTTAAACAAATAAGGAGCTTTATAACAGCAGGACTCCCTTTACACAGCTGCAGTTCAAATATTTCTTGTAAATATTGATAACAGACTGGGCTGAGGTAAGCACACAGATGCCCTCTACAAGAAGGGCCAAAGCTGCCTCTTTTTCCTGAGGAGGTTGAGGTCCTTTAACATCTGCAGGACTATGCTTAAAATGTTTTACCAGTCTGTGGTGGCCAGTGCTCTCCTTTATGCTGTGGTGTGCTGGGGTCTGAGGGTGGAGGACGCCAACAGACTGAACAGACTGATCCGCAGGGCTGGTGACATTGTTGGGGAAAAACTGGACTCTCTGGCGGTGGTGTTGGAGAGGAGGACACTGTCCAAGTTAAGGGTCATCTTGGACAATGAGCACCACCCGCTGTACAGCACACTGATTGGACACATGAGTACTTTCAGTAGTAGGATGACCCTTCCGAAATGCACTACTGAGCGCCATAGGAAATCTTTCCTGCCTGTGGCCATCAAACTGTACAACTCCTCACTCTGACAATATACATGCCTTAGTTTAATATTCTCTTTTTCTTCTCTTTTTTCTTTAATACTTTTTCTTTAATACTTTTTTCTGAAGCGGGGTAACTTGGGGATTAATAAAGTATTCTGATTCTGATTCTGATTCTAAATCTCAACTTAAAAATTATTGTAATCAAATCAAATATAAAACCATAGCTATTTGCCACTGCAGGGCATACACATTTTATCTAGTTTGTTATAGAAAAACAAGTTAACCTCAGAGTCCAGAGCCACGATCACAACATTATAACAGGCACCTTCCAGACAACATCAAGTTAACATTTATAAAACTGTTTTCTTTTTTTTTTTCCTGAACAGAATCAGAATCAGAAGACTTTTCTGATCGTGGAGGAAATTGCTATGACTGCCACAACAAACAGAGACACAGGGACTGTAACAATATAATATAAAGTCTAAATAAAAGTCTGCCAAAAGAAAAAAGCTCAGTATGAATACCCCATGCTACATACAGATTTGCTTGGTATAAATACTGTATATAAGTAACACAGCTGAGTGAAAAACTACAGACACAAATGAGAGTTTGGAGTAAGTTATTGCACTTATTAGAAAATCAGTAGTAATATTAAGTAATGAAAAGATAATATTGACCTAAGTAGTAATATTGCACATGAAGACTATTGCACATTTTCTAAGTGATTTAGCACCCGTTTAGAAAACATCACATGATGACAAGTATCAGCAGAAGCTTTCTTTTTTTCTTTCAAAATTATAGTAATAAAAAAAACTGCGTTAATGAGCAATAAAATTACTGTCGGCGTTAAGTAAATGCATTAACGCAAAAATAACGCCCTAGTTATAATGTTTTTACAATCATTTCTGCAGTGGTGCGCTGTAACCAAACTCATACCAGTAACTACTAGAGTCCATTTTCATAACAAATAAAAAGCAGCACTGTCTTCTGATGTTGATTTAAGGAGTAAGACAAGTCTTCATAGTAGCTTCTACAACCGCACACGCACACACACACTCACACAAATAATGTTTTACATAGTAAAAGAAGCATCACCTCAAGTTCTGGATGCAATGGGACAAATGTAAATATCACATTCCGGTATGATTTCCTGTCCCACAGCAGGCCAGTCTACTCAGGACTGTTCCACTGACACTCCAGGATCCTGAGGAGCTCATTCACAGCACACGTCTTTTTCTCACTCCGACCAGAGATGAATGTTTAAAAAGTACCCCATAATTCAGGAGGGAACAGGGGTAGTCCATACTATGGACTTCACACCCCTTTCATATTGTGTATGAATTTAGATTTATACATTGTTATGGTGCGGTGGGGGGATCCTTTTCCCCTTATTCCATAGACATTCAGAAACACAGTGGAGGGAAAAAAAAGAAACAGTGCAATAATCGATTTGATTCAAGATGCAGAGTTCACTATTCAATATTCGTACAATATTCAGACACCAACATTACATTAAATATCATAATTAATAAAATGCTTAGTCTCCATGAGGCATTGTCACATCATTGCATTGCGATATCACAATATTTCAGTGCATTGTTACACCCCTAGTAGACATAATTTTTTTTCTTTTTTTTGGCATATGTAGTAAATCACACAGCAGCTTCGAACAATGTATGAAAAACTGCCCTTCACTTCAGTGTGGCCCACACAGCTGAACCCAGTGCTCTCTGATTGAACAGAAAGAGGAAAAGTGTCTACCTGGAGGATATGTACAGTGTTAAAACTTGTCTTAAGGTTAATCCCAGTAGTGGAATTTCACCATTACAGCAGAGCTCTATGAGAGCACGACCTGCTTCTTTCTGGCTGGAGTTGCTGTGCTGCCCCTCACGTGCTGCAGAACGATGCTGCAGAATCTTCATAGAGGTGAATGAGCTGGTGGTAAAAGAATCTACACGAGTAGTAAGATATGAAGGCTGCTTATAGCTCTCCTTCAAGATCAAGATTCAAGATTCTTTATTTGTCACATGCATAGTTATACAAGTACAACACAGTGAAATGTATCCTGAACTGCTCCTTTTTTATGACTGTGCAAACAGAAAAATAAGTACAATTTTAAATCAAACACAAATAAAAATATAAAAATAAGTACAAGTAAAGTAAAAATAAGTATAAAAGCAAGTACAATATTAAATTTAGAAACACAAAGCTGAACCTTTCTAAAACACAAATAAAAAAAAACTAATTTAAAAAATGAAACAGCTTAAACAAGGAGCAACACAAGTTAATAGTAAAATGTGTAAGCTAAATTTGAGGGTTTTTTAAATTTTATTTATCCATTAAGTTCTAGCATTTGGTTCACTCAGTGGTTACCAGTGTGCACCAATCACGTCTTACCATGTTAAACTGCAGCAGGGCTTCACAGAGATCACTGACTAAAATGTGTGGATAAATGAAAATTCCTCAACAGATTTACTACTACAGATAAAAGAGCATGTAAGTAGGTTAACTGCATCAATAACTCGATCATTTACCTGCTGAATTTGCTAAATCAAACAGGGTGCAACTTGATGGGACCAACTAGAGCGTGTTGTCCAAACATGAAACTGGTAAACAAATCTGTCTTCTTCTTTCTCTTTCGGCTTTACCCTTCAGGGGTCGCCACAGCGAATCATCTGTCTCCAAACTGTATTATATCATATTTTATGCTTTATACACCAATATTTAAACACGAACAATATTATTAACAGGATTAAACATGACATGTTGTCAGACTCATATTCAGTAAAGAGACTCAGAGCGCCTCAGTTCTAATCCTATTGGTTTAAGTCTGGACTTTAATAAATCATAAAATTGAATAAATTAATAAAGTAATTTATTGTATACTTTTATAAAATAAACAATACTACTACTAGTACTACTAGTACTACTACTACTACTACTACTACTAATAATAATAATGTTTATGCCAAGCTTTACTGCTGGCACAATGCAATTATTATACAAATTGTATTAGCGATTACTGAGACTAAATAATAGTAACAACAACAACAACAACAACAACAACAATAATAATAATAATAATAACAACATCAACAACAATAATAATACTATTATAAGTATTATTATAAGTATTATTGTTGTTATTATTACTATTATTAATGAATTAAACAGTATTTCGGCTGTGGCTCCGAGGCTACGCCCAGCCCAGAGGCCCCGCCCCACCGTGGGTGATTGGCTGGTCCGCTGTGAGGTCATCAGCCAGCGCCGGTGTGTTAACGTGATCTGTGAGATGTTCAGAGATGAGGGAGAAGAAATCATCTAAAGAGAAGAAAAGAAAGCACTCCCATCGTGGGTCTGGCGATGGAGACAGAAAACGGAGGAACACTGAGTCCAGTGTGGAGGTTTGAAAACGAAAATCAACCGCCTAGACATTTATTTGATCAATTTTAATAATAAACATCCATGCATCCACCCACCCAGCTCCCCTGGAACTCTTTTATAAATACACACTTTTATAAATACACACTTTTAAGGTGGCTGTTCAGTTTAAAACGTTTAAGACGGGCGTTTGCGTGCCCCAATAATGCTACAATGTCGTTGTCTGCTTATAATTAATATTATTGTTGTGTATATTTAGTTTGGGGGATTAAATACGATCAGAATCAGAAAACCTTATTGATCCTAGAGGATCCTAGAGAAACACAACAGA
>JBBIGA010130364.1:0-21051 GCA_037576975.1 Alestes dentex | reverse complement strand
ACCAAACCAACCAGTGACCTACAGAACTCTATCAAACCAACAGGCGAGCTACAGAACTCTCCCAAACCAACCAGTGAGCCACATAACTCTTATCAAACCAACCAGTGACCTACAGAACTCTCCCAAGCCAACCAGTTCAGTACAGAGCTCTACCAAACCAACCAGTGACCTACAGAACTCTATCAAACCAACAGGCGAGCTACAGAACTCTCCCAAACCAACCAGTGACCTACAGAACTCAACCAAACCAACCAGTGAGCTACAGAACTCTCCCAAACCAACCAGTGACCTACAGAACTCAACCAAACCAACCAGTGAGCTACAGAACTCTATCAAACCAACCAATGAGCTACAGAACTCTACCAAACCAACCAGTGAGCTATAGAACTTTCCCAAACCAACCAGTGAGCAACAGAACTTTCCCAAACCAACCAGTGAGCTACAGAACTTTCCCAAACCAACCATGTGAGCTACAGAGTTCTACCAAACCAACCAATGAGCCACAGAACTCTCCCAAACCTACCAGTGAGCTACAGAACTTTCCCAAACCAACCAGTGACCTACAGAAGTAAAATAAAAGTCTAAGTTTCGCAATTTCAACAATCATTTCATCTGTCTAGTTCTTTTGGGAACACCTCTCTTGAGCGCACTCATTGCATAAACCTCAAGTGTTTCAGTAGTTTAATGTTAAGATGTGTCCTCCCAACATATTCTACTTCAGACTTTAAAAGGCTTTCAGACTTTTTTATCGAATCACACCTAATTCAGCAATAAACACACAGAGCTGAGGCCATCTCCACAGGACCATCATGCCTTTGCTGAAATGGCTTTTCAACGAGATACCAACAAGCTCTGATGCATTCCATCTATACCCAGACAGAAAACCTAAACAGAACACTTATACTGTCATGTTGTAAGAGAGTAATGCACGAATGAAATCCCAGGGGTAACTCAGCTTGCTAATTCACACATTTAACTGTGAGCACATACAGTGTAGGCGCAGTTCATTCACTTAAGGGATCATGAAAACTGTTCAGCTATCATAATCCTGTGATGTATTTAACAGCTAAAGCCAATCTGATAACATGGAGAGTGTCAGAATAATATAAATATCCACATCTGAAATGAAAATGTATCCAGTGCTCTTTGCTCAAGCACATATATTTGAGGTTATGATATCCATTCATAAAGCGTTGGTATTTACATTAATCTCTTCACTGGTTAGAGGACTCATATCATACATGGAGGTAATGATAAGCTCAATCAACCGTGAAGTATCTTAGAGACTTAGAGTGCTTATTAAAAGTTGAACTTTCACAAGTAGAAATGGCCAGTTTCCTGCATCTCTTTGGGATATGAGCAGTCCTTCTCATGCAGTCCTTCTGAATGTAGGCATGCAAGTAGAACAGCAGGGAAAGCGTGACCAGAAGATTATTGCTTTCACTGAAGGGAAAGGTCAGAAGTGCAAAAGCGCTGTTTAAAGAGAAAGGAAGGGTAGAAAAGGGAATAAAGCACACAAGCAGGGATGATCAGTAAAACAGTGGTGCTCAGTGTTAGTGCCAGGCACCTCCTGCACTGAGCATTTCTATTTTCTCCAGTGCTAACACACCTCATTCAGTTCAGGCTAACCAGCTAACCTTCCCTGAGCTGAGTCAGGTGTGTGGAAGCAGGGAAGTGCAGGGGTCTCCGAAAACTGAGCCTGTCTACTTTTCTTTCTAGGAAGCTAGTCATTGACATGTAGCCTCCTCCCTCCCCCTAACAGACATCCTGGAGAGAGATCAAGAGAATGCTGCAAAGTGGAAGTAGAGTCTAATCTTCCAAAACACTACATCTTCTGTCATCTCCCAAATATTCACCCCTTCAAACTCTCTCTCACACTCTCTCTCTCTCTCTCTCTCTCATAATAATGAGTTCTCTGAGATTTTTTGCTGTGAGGTATTCTGGGCAGTTCCTTGTCACTCTCTAATTTACCCCACACCCATTACAAAACAGCAGCTGCCACTGTGTGAAACTTTGCAGATGAAAAAGTTTTCTCCTTAGGGTTCCTCTGTCACTACAGACAGAGAGGAAGAGAGAGCGGGAGAGAGAGAAAGAAAGAGAGAGAGAGAGAGAGAGAGAGAGAGAGAGAGAGCATAATCGCCTTTTCCATCAAGAGAAGCACATTTCAAGTACCTTGTGGCAATGTGGCAAAGCTTGCAAGAATATTATAGAAAGCATGACCACCTGCTCATGGAGATGGCATCATGAGTGTGTCCATTATGAAATGATCTCGTCACTCCAGTTTAAAAATGAAACTGCTTTACTTACTTCGAAAATACTTAATTAAATCTGGAACATTTTGCTCATCCTGACCTCACAGATTAGTCCTCATTTTCTCAGATTTTCTTACAAAGTCAGAACATTTTGGCCTGCAAACACATGAAACACACCTATACACACACAGACAGACCAATATGAGCTGGCCTTCCTCCAAACTAGTGGCACTGCTGTGAGTCATTTGAAGGTTTGGCTTCTGAGTGAGAAGCTTCCAACAGTCGTAAATCCATAACCTGATATAATAAACAAGCAATGATCCTGACTAACACAGCAAATAAAGAACATCCCTGTCTACATATTTGCTTTCCTCTTACTTAGGCAATATGTTCAAATAACAAATGTTATTTTTTAAATAGGGAAACCAATCAGGAATCAACCAGTATGTAAAAAGGCTCCTACCATGGAAACTTTTTAAAATATAAAAATTATTCATATATATATATATATATTTCAAAATGGACTGCAGTTTATTTCCCATATATATATAAACTGCAGGAAAATAAACTGCAGTCCATTTTGAAATATATATATATGAATAAATAAACTGCAGTCCATTTTGAAATGACACAGTAGGAAAACAGTCTTTTTAAGTATGTAAAATGAATTGTGAAAGTGTGTGTTTTTGATGCATAAAATCATACAAACCTCATATGCTGACCTCAAGGGAGTAAAACCAATGAAAATATAGGATGTGTAGGATATGGGCCCTTTTAATGCACAGAGACTGATTAGCAAAGGAGAGCAGATATCAGACTGCGTATTTCTGTGGCGCAGTAATAGGGGGACCTCTAACTGATGTCTCTCCATGCTCCGCTGGCTTTCCCACTGTGGCCTGGCTACAAATTGGCCAGAGGTGTCATTAAATTTCCCCACAAAGGCTGCACACTACCTGCTTGCAGTGACTGTAGTACATGAATGTCTCTTGCCCTCTGTCTCTCTCTCTCTCTTTCGTCCTGCTTGCAGTGACTGTAATACATGCATATTTCTTGCCCTTTCTCTCTCTCTCACTGCCTCTCAATCTCTCTCCTGAACGAGTGGACACTGATGATCATACTATGTTGGGTTTTTTATAGCAAGTGACGACAGTTCCCTGACTGACATCAGTGTTACCTAATCAGGCTCTGAAATAGAGGTGAAAGAGGGCCATTCTGAGATGATATGCCCCCCTGAGGAGGACATGAGGTGAAGACTGTGGTCCAAAGAGTCAGCACTTTCTCCTCTACTTGTTTTTGATCTTAAGATAGTCATCATATCTTCCACTGACTTTCTACCTGTATGTACACTCTTAAAAATAAAGACAGAAGGGCTCTTCGGAGTGATAGCATTGAATAACTTGTTTCGGTTCCATAAAGGACTTTTCAGTGTATCGTTCTTAAAAGAATGATTTTTGCAAATGAGACTCCCTAGCGTGAAGAATAATTTTCAATTTCCACACAATATAAAACCTAGAACCATATGCCCAAGCCAATAATCATTCATCATTCATCATTTATTTTGGATTGTTTCTGTTGGCCAATTCATCATGACATATTCAAACAATGCACATGGTGTTTTTTTTATGACGGCGACAGTATTTATGCAGTCTTTGGGTTTTGTTTTGTGCTTTGCAGAGTCTCTGTCTTTGCTTATTCCTCAGTGTTTGAGCTGGTCTCCTTTTCTCCCGTGTTGTAATATGGCTAAGGGTAAATCTGCGTCTTATCAGTCGCGTTGGTTTTTCACCCCTGCTGAGGATTTGTCGCATTCTCGTATAAATCACAGTGTGTTCTGAGACAGCCCTTCAATAACATCGACTCTGTGTATGCCTCCTGCCTCTTAGACTCATGTGTAATACCACTCTTGTGTTTGCTTTTTTTTGTTATCTTCAATTGCATTGCTTAACGTGTCAAGAAGAAAACACAAAAACATTTAAGTCCTTTAAGATTGAACTTCATTTCTGCCTTGCATGTGCAATCATTTGATTTCAGTTGGTCTTGGTAGCCAGGCCACTGTGCACTGAATAATTATAGGATCAAGGGAACGGATCGATAATCACACAGGGTGTTTAAATGGAACTTTTAGAACACCCAAAACAGATCCATCAATAACACCGACCTTAGACTGTCTGTACAAACTTTTGACAAGCTATTTTCTGCTTGATTTCCTCCTGGATCTGTATCTATATTAGACTGTGGATGCGGCAAAACCTTATATAAAGTATTTCTATCGAATAACTGCTGGTATGTCAGTTAGGCTATTTCCTTATTCGCCACATGGTGGGCAACACTCTTGTGAGGTGTCTGACAACCACAGAAAAAGTTTATTTTAAGAACGCATGTTCACACGTACATCTATAAGTGTTATTGGGCCTGTGCCTGCTCATTTAGGGTACACTTCATTCCAATACGTAATGCTTTCTAAAACATAATACAGTGGAGTGGAGACACGCTGTCAAACACTAGTGGACCCACTGGAGTGAGAACTTGCTCTATTAAACCCCGCGGTTGGAGAAAACTACTAAGTGTAATAGGATGCTGTGGGTAGTTATTTAACTTTAATTTAAATGGCCACGGTGCTGGAGGAACAGATGATTGCTGAGAGATTTGACTAGCACTCGGGGTGTCAGGAGGAGTAAACGATGGTGATGCCGTATGTGGGTTGAAACTCAGAGCGAGTTTGGCACTTGAAGGATACACACCGCAGAAGCAGTGCAAAGGCAGCTCGTAATAAATCTACTGCTGTTCAGGAAACCTCTCAGTGCCTTCTGGAAACTAAAAAAATATCAGTATGATGTCTGCATGTCTGAAATTTGTAGTTCATTTCTGTTTAAAAGAAACATGTTTAAACTTTGCAAGTGATTTTCTTTTCTTAAATATTATGTTATGTTACTAAATCTCTGTGAATATCAACTGTCGTATATTAAATTTCCTTTGGAACCAATAGGGTTAAGTTCTTAAAAACTCTCCTAAGAAAAACGAACTCATCCGACATCTTTTATCCTAGACCAAGCTAAGTGTGGTCTCCCATTAGTGCAAGGTTCAAGGTTTCTTTATTGTCATCAACAGCTGTAAACACGTACGTAGTGTGATGAGACATTTCAAGTCATTTTGACTTCCAGAGGGTGACGAAAACATCACTGTAGGCCTTCTGGAGGTCCTGATCTGTTACTGACTGTCAACTCATATCGCAGCCTAATCTCTGGGTTCAGCAGCTCAAAGCCTGGACTCTGGGTTTACTGGAGGAATCCCTCAGGAAAAATGTTAACATGTCTATTGCTTTAGTCTTAAGTGAAACAAGCTTATATCTTTTATAGGCTTCAGAGGTCCTTAGCATTACTGTAGAGGTGTGGGCAGGAATGGGCAGCATTATGATACACAAAAGCTATTTCAAAAACCAAACAGGATCATGTCATTTGGATTTTATAGGGTTGAGGAAAATGGCTTCATATGTTGTATCCAAAAATAATAGTGTTTTGTAGTTTTATAATACTGTCTTTAAGACAAAATGCAAAATGATGCAGACAGTAGCAGCACCCGCAGTTAATGTTAGCTTGCTACTTTCAGTCGATATTATGTTTTTGTTGTTTGTGCATGGAAAAAAAAACCCAATAAAACATTTTTGTGCCTTATTATCATTAACAACATTGAGTTACAATGTCATAACACAGCAGGCTGGAACGCCATCCACCACTGGCGTTTATTGTTGCTCAAAACTTCTTGCCATGTCTAATGTGTGTAATGGGGGCTGTTTTGTGTTTTGTGAAAAATGTTCCTGCATAAGTCTGTGCTACTGAACGAGACTGTGTGGGCACAATATTTTCGCTAGTCAGAATGAGACTGGAGGCAGAGACAGGAGCATGGAGAGGCAGCGCCCTATGAAGGGAGACATGAGTGAGAGAAATTCAGGCAAACAAGAGAAGAGGCGAGGCAGCTCATTCGCTGCACCCCTGAAACATTCATAATCGTTTGTAGCACAGTTTTCATGGCAACGTCAATAATGAAAAATATAATGGATCCCTTGCACTACCTACCGGTCTCACATGTAGTTAAATTCCATTAATGGTATTCATTCCAGGCTACAGGCTCCTCAACACAAATTTACACATTAGTGTCAACACATAATGTATTATTATAGTTACGATTAATAATCAAATGATTCATTTAGCACTTTTGGACTAGCTGCTGTGGATGAAGGTGCTTGTGATGAGTTGTTTGTAATTAAGTCAGCGTCTCTGACGTCAAGTAGGTCCTTCATTACCAAACACTGACTAGCTTATTTATGGTGCTATTGTGAATCACTAACAAACTAACATTCATTTGAGTGTGGGGACGTGTGGGGATCTAGTATGTAACAGACAGGTCTGAATATTTGATCTGTTTACTGGTTGGATATGTTAGATTTATGTCGTTCCTCATTAGGCAGAGAAAAGCTATTCCCACACTCTGTCCACTTACTTCAGTCAGTGTAGAGGTGGAGGGATGGATCAAATAGGCCAAAATGCTATGTATTATAACAGTATAGCATATAACAGTAGTTTATTTTGATACGGGAGATGTGGTTTCTTATTTTAAACTACCTTTTGATGCGTCTTTGCCCATCCCTAGGTGTGTTCTTTCCAGCTTTTTAAATGTATGACCTGAACTGAAGGCCCATCTCTAATAGTCACAGTTCACCACTGATCTATGAAGATTGCTTTTTCAATGGAAACCAATGCCAGTCCAATTTCTTGCAGGGAGCAAATTAAATGAATCACAATTTTGGGATTGTTAGAGGACAGAGAGGCCATTGAGTTGCCATTGTGCCACTGAGAATTCAATTTCGTCTACTTGTCATTAGGGACCAAGGTGTGTACTTACTGGAGAGCTGAGGGTACTTTCAAAAGGTCTCTCCAGCCATTCTCTGAATGTCTTGAACCCTGCTTCCTATTGTGGTCAGAGTGACAGCCATCCCATGGGTCATTACCACAGTACAAAGATCATAACTGCAAATGGCCATGTAAGGCAGTGCAAAAAAGACTGTAATGAGAGACTCCACGATGGAACACAAACAAAAGTACATTCATAAAAAAAAGATGAGAACTGTTTAAAACAATCTGCCAAAGCAGACTGGATTCTATGTTCTCAAAAGAAGCGTTCATAATGAGAAAAAAACTGAGCATGGAGTTCTGCCACCTATGAGCTGTCCTGCGACCAAAAATTGAGGCTGACGTTACCTGTCTTGCTGAAATTACAACAACTGAGCACATTAAAAGCGATGTTATACCAGGCACTGAGGACCTTTTCATATCACAATGTTAGACCTGTTTCACATTTAACTCAGGAATGAAGAACAGTCCTGTAAAATAGATTGCTGGATTCCAAAAGCCTAGGAACCAGGCACGGCGAAAACTGCCCAATATAGAAAGCACTCTGCTGTCTAGATAACGTACTTATAATAATGTAAGGATGGGTCATAAAGGCTGTAATGGCATAATAATGGCGCTGGACATCTGCTAAATCTTGATGCGGTCCTATAATGAAAAGAAGAGTGTGACTTTTTGAAAGGCTCAGAATACCTTGGGCACATCACTGATGTGGCTGCACACGTGAAAACTATTTTCAAGGGACAAGCGCTATGGTCGAGACACAACAGTACACAAATAATGTTATTCCTGGTTCTCAGCGATTACTAGATCGCATTTAGTTTATTCAGTTCCCTCTGATACTCCTGCCCTCCAGTGTGAAGGTAAAATGTGCTGGTGGTCAGCACAATGCAAATCAGCACTTCCAAAAGCAAAGGCTGAACATCACAGCAAGTCCTGTCTCGCAGCTTCCCACATAATAGCTTCTGACCGGCATGTGATGACCTCATGCATAATATGGTGTCGGTGCTGTTCTTTCCAATTTTACTACTCGGTGATGAACAAAGCTGACAGCTTTTGCTCGGAGAACTTGCAGCCAATCTTACCAGAACTACGCCCAAACTGAGTAAAAACTTGAATAATGAATAATGTTTAGAGTTCCATCGATATTTCTGTGTCCAAAACAAAGATGAACTAATGCGCACAACTATCAGATCCCAGGAAGACGTTCATTAAATGACAAAGCCAGGATGCATGGTTAGGCACTGTTACTCTCTGGTCACAATTATATACCCTGGCAGATGCAATGGGATGGATAACTGTAAGACACACTGCTGCTAAATTGGAGGGCAAAAGTCAACTATAAGTCAAACTTAATGGACAGTGTGTAGCAACCATGCCGCAGGGGTCCCTCATGTTGGTATAAATGTTCCTAGATCAGTGGTTTTTAATCCTGCCTCTGGAAACCCAAAGTATGGCATAGTTTTAACTAGTCTCTATCACGATGAGCAGCATTAAGAAACATTGCCTTATGTGCCCTCCATGTGCCACACATAAAGAACCCTTGTGTAGTATGTACTAGATATGTGGCGCACAATTATATAATACAGATTTCACAGTCAAACTGGTGGACATGATCTGAAGATATATGTAGACTGACCCGCACATAGGTCATACATTGTAAAGACAGACATCCTTCTTTTTTTACACAATGTATCCCACAAGAAGACCATTCCAAGAAATTGTCTTATGTCATCATAAATTCACAATTCATTTTCCAAGGATACAAAGGGGCAGCTAAAGTGATGAAACCAGGACCTGCATCATACACAGTGGAAGTAACAGTAGACTGGAGACATCACGCATATCAGATTCTGCACCATCACAAGCAGAAAACAAGCCCAAACCTCAAGTCAGAGGTTAATTTACTGTCTGAACATTTTCCAGCGCCACCGATCACTAAAGAGACAGAAATGGCAGAAATTCCATCTTAAACTGCAGAAAAACAGCCAAGCACTACAGAATCTATCTGTCGCTGTTACAGAACATAAATCATCAGCTTCTCCTTTAGAGATGGTGTCTGGCAGACCTTATACATCCTGCGTGTCAAGGCTTCGGATCATTTGACTCTGTATTACTATGGTTTAAGCCCTGAAAGAAATTAGCAGAAGTGTTCCAGATTGTATTTCAGATCGTGTTAGACTACTCTGAAGAGCAGAGACCTTCAAACGGTACTTAAGTCAAAGGGGAGGGGGCATGTGAATGAAATTTTCAATTGTGGCACTATAACATAAAATAACTATAACATTCGTCAAGCCATTTATCTTTGTGTAGTGCTCTAAATATATCTGGTACCTTCAGTTGAATGATAATTCAGTATCTGTTCTCATCTCTGACTGCATTACTGACCTTGTGCATACAGTTTTCTCCAGTCTGAAATGGTATACTCAACAAAGCACAACATTTTACATTACTTTAAAATGCAGAACTCAATATATAGCAATGCATATTGTAAAAGAATGTTCTGCTTCATCGCAGGGCTACCCGATCTCACGACTTTTCGTGAAGCCATCAAAATCTATTCAAAAACATGCTGCGATCACGCTTTAAGCCTATTTTTTGTGCAAGGACAACGCTTCACTATCCTATGCATTTTAATGCACAGTGCGTAACAGCATCGATATCAGCGGTAACTAGTGACTGTTAGGGTTAGAGTTAGAATTAGAGTTAGGATTAGGGTTAGGGTTAGGGTTAGGTTTAAGGTTAAGGTTAGAGTTAAGGTTAGAGTTAAGGTTAGGGTTAGGTTAAGGTTAAGTTTAGGGTTAGAGTTAAGGTTAGGGTTAAGGTTAGGGTTAGGTTAAGGTTAAGGTAAGGGTTAGAGTTTAAGGTTAGGGTTAAGGTTAAGATTAGGGTTAAGGTTAAGGTTAAAGTTAAGATTAGGGTTAGGTTAAGGTTAAAGTTAGGGTTAAGGTTAGGGTTAAAGTTAAGATTAGGGTTAGGTTAAGGTTAAGGTTAGGGTTAAGATTAGGGTTAGGTTAAGGTTAGGGTTAGAGTTAAGGTTAGGGTTAGGTTTAAGGTTAGGGTTAGGGTTAAGGTTAGGGTTAGGGTTAAGGTTAGGGTTAGGGTTAAGGTTAGGGTTAGGTTTAAGGTTAGAGTTAGGGTTAAGGTTAGGGTTAGGGTTAAGGTTAGGAACTTTCCCCGTCTTTCAACCAGTTTCAACTGCTTTGCAAAGAATAATGATAAGGAATCAACTCATTATTATTACACTTTTAATAGGAAATGTGTAGTATATTTTCGCAATATTGCATAAAAGCATTCATTCATAGGCTACAACAGAAGACAACTTCGCATGAACTGGATGCAAAGACGGTGAAAAAGTCTTTTAAGCCGACTTGCGCAAATTTCTCTCGTACTGTCCCCCAGTCACCAGTTAGCGCTGATACTGGTGGTGTTACGCACTGCGCATGAAAATACAGGGTAGTGAAACGTTGTCCTAGCATGAAAACAAGGCCTAAAGCGTGATCGCAGCACGTTTTGGAATAGATTGCATATCGTGATGGCTTCACGAAAACTCGTGAGACCGGGTTGCGCAAGGTACACTTTAGTTCAAAAGAAGCTCTCTTTATTGTCACCTGGTCACTTTCAGTCACAAGCCTTGTAACACACAAAGATGTTGTTCTGAATTAATGTTTAATTCAAGTACCACCTTGTTTTTGAGATGGTTAAAGCACATCGCAGTCCTTTATAAACAGGGAATTCTTTAAGTAGGATTCCATTTCACTTCAATGTGTTATTAATCACAATGATTCACAGCAAACTCAATGATTAACTAGTTCAATTTTTAATTATCCGACAATCCATGTTTTGTTTGATGATTAATTTCAGTGCCTTTCAGTGACATTTTCCAGTCCCATTTTCCATATTCCACTTTGACAGTTTGTTTATGATGGGAATTTATCATAATACTAAATGTCAAGAGGAATGTTTTCAGGACATATGTTCAAAGCAGGGTGCTTACTGGTATCAGAATAATAATCTGCCAAAATCTGTGCTGGTGGCTTTGACAGATAAAAAAAATTCATATGTTGGGACTGGCTTATCAAAATCCTGCATCTTTTCTTGTTATTTTTTAAATACATTTCAAAACCCCAGCAACTGTTTACATAGTGTGAACAGATACAGATATAGATATATAGATAGTGTGTGTGTGTGTGTGTGTGTGTGTGTGTGTATCTACAAACACATATATACCACATACTGAGCACAGCAAATACCAAACCAAAAATACAGCAAAATAAATATAGCAAGCCTGTCCCTTCGGGGCTGAGAGGACGGGCGTTTATCTCTGAAGCGTACCTTTGGGGATAGATCATCCATGTTTAAAACACACAGAGCAAGCAGCGGCACTTAGATATCTATGGCTGCCAGGTTGGGTGGGACAGTGTGTGGGCAGCGAGCATCTGCTAAAGAGTATCAAGGGAGCTTAAATCCGCCTCAGCAGAAAGAGGGACACGGCACTTCGGTTAACAACACTTCATTTAAGCTGAGCCCAAACCACACGCCTGCTGTCTCCGACTATTTCATCTGTCTTCATCCAGAGTGAGGAAGAGCCCGAAGAGGAGCCAGAACACACTGTACTGGGTATATAAGATCAGGCCCATATCAAGTTCCTACAGCCATAAAAAACGTATAATGATCATTTCGGTTCAAACCTATACAAATTGTTTTAGACCTCTAAGATTTCTGACCAGGTTTGTTTCAGACTTAAATGAGAGTTGGTTTAAATCAAGCTGGATCTGTGCAAGAAAGGTTCATTCAGAACAAACACCTGCCTTGGGCAGCCTCTTCTGCAGTGGTGCAGGAGAGATGTAGCGGACATTTTAACTTTTGAACTTGCATCGCACAAAAGCAGAGAGACAGATCACCATGTTTATTCATGTTTAAGCTGTAGCACAGTATGCTCAGTTCTGTTAGCTCATACCTCAATCAAAATGACTAGGCTGTAGGGTAGTTCACCAAATGAATTTGGAGAACTGAGTGTAGGTGTTTTTTTACACAGCTTCAGGAGGAACAATGCAAAATTTGCAAAGTAAACCTTCAACAAAAAGCCTGTAAGGAAACCCAAACCCTGGCCTTATTCTTAAGAAGCTAGTACTTCTTTCCACAAATCAAGACATAATTAAATCTCTCTTCTGCTAACGAATACATACAGGATATCAACTGCCAGTTCATAACCAATATGTTCTACACAGTGTCTGTTTGTTACAGTAAAAGATAATTACACCAGGCTTTGTTATTGTCAGGAAATCCCTTCAGTCTCTGAGCACTTGCTATATTTATCATTTATACAAAGCATATTTCTTTTCCAACTAAAAGCCAAATGAATTTTTTTTCAGGCCAGAGCAGACCTCTAATGACCTCCGCTCTGTGGGTACCTACTTCTCCTCATATGTTGTTTCTTAACACACAGCCATGCCAAGAAATCTTCTAAATGTATTTTTGTAATGGAGTTACCATAGACCTCTGCAAATCTGTCAGCTCCGCTGCTTCAGCTATTGCCAAAGAACTGATTGCCGGTGGCCACTTTCCAACCACTTCCTCTGTAAAGGATGATTGTGGGCTACTGTAAATTTCGGTTTGTTTGACGCGCAGTTCAAGAAAACCACAAAAATATGGCTCACCTACAGTGTTGGAACCAAAAAAAAAAAGGTCTTTACTTTATCAAGCAGATTTGAACAAAAGCTGTACTTCTCAAAGCAACTCCAAACAATGTGTGCAGTGTGGCAGGATACATTACACTACTGAAGGAGGCCAGTGCTGTCGTGGGATATGATTGTCATGAAGGGACGAACCTGGTTTGGGTAGGTGATGCCTGTCAAAGTCACATCCACATGAATGGCTGAACCAGGGTTTCCCAGCAGAACACTGCCCAGAGCATCACACGGCCTCTACTGGCTAATCTTCTTTATATAGTGCTTTCCCGGTGCCATCACTTCACAAGGTAAATGATCCACACATACTCATCCATCCATATGATGTCAAAGAAAATGGGACTCTTGAATCAGGTGACCTTCCTCCATGGCTCCAAGGTCAGTTCTGGCAAGAGCACTCAGACAGGTCTGCAGCTATGTAGCCCCATACTCAGCTGGGTGCTGTGAACTGCGTATAACACATTCAGAATTTAAAAATCCAATTCCTTCTGCCACAGTAGCCCTTCTGTTGCTTCGGACCAGGCGGGATAGTCTTCACTGCACATTCAAATCAATGAGCCTCAGGCTCCCAATACCTGATGCTGGTTCATGTTTAGTCTCTCCACTGGAGGCAGGTACTCAAACTGCGCGTTACGGAGATGCTCCAACCAGGTTCTGTGGTCACTTCTATCACATCCAACTTCTAACTACGAGAACTAACTGCTCACTTACCCTCTAATATATCCCAGATCTTTACATGCACAAATCTTAATGAACATTGTTTGCTTCCTTTGTGAGTGGTCAAAATGTTTTGTATGAATGGGATGTCAAAAGACATTTGGGATGTATTATTATGGCATAAAAGTACTTACATGTTTATAATAGAACATTAATGACCCCACACAATAGTAATAATAATAACAATAATGATACATTTTTATAAGTGTCACTGTAAGTCACTGTAAAAAAACACTGTAAAGAAAAGATGATATAGAACAATATAAACTCTGTGTGTGTGTGTGTGTGTGTGTGTGTGTGTCTTTGTATCTGTAGTAGTGCAGGGGTCTCTGAAAGCAGATTCAAAAGGTAAGTGATTGTGGCTCTTTACTCTCTGTAACATGTGTGTAGGCTGTGGCTGATGAGGTTCAAGGGCTTATAGGGAGTAGGCACAACACTTAAGCACAATCATGACTGTCACTTCTAAAACCAACCACAACGTCTTTGTAAGCACACGAGGTCTTGCGGGTTTTCACAGCAAACTGAGATTACGTAAAACACCCACTGATGTGAAGTCTCAGGGCTGTGCATGGGGGACTATGGGAGTGTATAGAAATGACAGTGTTGAGATGGTTATTTAAAGAAGACATATAAAACACAACAAGAAGTCACACACACACACACACATCCACACCCATGCGCCCACACATCAGCGCCCTCACATGCACACTTTTCTGCCACTCCAGTGGCTAGACAGGGGTCCCCGGGAGCTTGTCATGCAATGGCAGCTCTTGCACACTGTTCTTATCCTCTCTGGCCCGTGACGCACACACACACACACACACACACACACACACACACACACACACGCACACACAATCTGTGTTGCTAGGCTTTGTGTAGGCACACAGCCTGTTGCTGATGAGATGAAGGAGGAAGAATTTTAGAACATCTGCCATATGGTGCACAGTTAGAAAATAAAACACACCACGACAGTACTGTCAAATGACCTTTCTTTCTTTTTTCTTTCCTCCTTTCCTTCCTCTCCTTTTCTGTCTTCTTATGTTCTTAATATCTTGTCTTTCTTTAGGTCATTCTTAGTGCAGCAAGAATTTATAATTGTCTAATACAGTACAAGTACTGCAAAGAAATCAGTAAAATGCTAGAATAATTACTGCCAGTGAATGAATGTAATTTTACACCAGTGAGTTTGATTACACTGTCAAAAAAACAAAAAACAAAAACAGATATAGATTAGTAATATATTCCTTGGTCTTTGAGTTGTTTTATTTTTTTAACATTCTGTAACGCTTGCCCAAACTCACAATAGGGGCTACAAAACAACTGGGACCTGGATGGCCTTATCAAAAGCATGATTTTGTGCTCATGGAACCATTTTGAGTAAATTCTGGAACCCATAATACCATGTGTGCCAATAACACAACCAGGAAGAGGAACAGTCCCACAGCATATTTATCACTTGGCATTAAGTGCTTTTCTCTGTAGCCATATTTATTTCTGTGCCAAAAATACCTTGTGTGTTAGGAGCTTGATTGTTGTTTCTTCTGGCCACAGCACCATGTGATCACAGCACCCTGTTCCAGGTAAAGTTCCAGTTGTGTCTGGCAAACTCCAACAATTTTGCTTGTGCCAAAAAGATGGGAAAGGCTTCTTTTTTAGCATTTCTTCCAAACAGTTTGTTGGCATGATGACAATTATTCTAAAACGGATATTTGGAGACTTTTTTTTTCTGCTATGACCACCCTCTTCACTGTGGCTGCCTCCTGATCTCTTCCAGGCTGGTTCACGACCGTTTTGATAGTCATAATCAATTCCTTTTTGTGTTTTTACACTTTTGCCTAGGAATGGAATGCAATTAAATGCAATGGAATTACAACTGGAATTGATTTGTTCCCATTGTAATGAATGACGAAGAGATTTGGACCCTGTGTCCCCTTATTTATTTACCTGAGCCTCGACTGTCAATATGCACAGACCATTTGTTCTGTATTGAGACACATCATACTCCTGACTTTGTTTCCAGCCTCACCAGTACTGCCCTCAAAGCACTTCTTGTAAGTGTGTCCACAGCTAAATGTTTGGTTTTTAAGGATTACTTGACCCATCCATGCTCTGCCCACAAATGAGTTCTGCAATTAGGGAGTTTCTATTTTAAGATGCAACACTGTATCAGTTGAGCTGATTCAATTGGGGCTTTTCAAGCTGCAAGCTTTTCATGATTAAAAGTAACCAAGCTACACTGAAGCTGCTTCAAGGGGGAACATTAAATAATAACACAATAATATGAAAACCTGCATTTATATCTGTAACGATACTGTATGGATTCACAAAGAGCTTGTGTATATTTGTAAACCAAGTGTAAACCACACTAGCCATGGAAGCGGATCACTTTCACTCTTTGTTTGCGTGACAAGCACTCGTAAATGCATGAACAGGTATGTTTATAGCTGATGAACTGGAAGTCATAAGTGGTATTAAGTGTGATAACGGATTCCTGGATGCTCCAACCTCTCCAGTATCCATTCCAGAATATTCTCCTTTCTCTTTCGACATCTGAAACTGTGATCTACCTTTTGCTGAACCGCAGCTCGGCTAGTTGATGTCACATGCCGAGCTATGTGTGCTGCTGCAAGACAGATGTGTTTCCAATCAAAAGTGTCAGACTTGGCAATGGAAAGTATGATTTTTTCATTATCAAGGAAAACGAATGTAGCGTGTCGCATGTTCAGCGCCTACAAATGCATGGGTGGATGATTTTCCTCCCTCTCTTCCTTCCATCCTTCTTTCCTATTTTTGCCCTTTTCCTTCCATCACAGAGGTATACAGTCGCTCTCCCTGCCTTCAATGAGCAGAGCCGAGCTGTCCTATGTTCCGCCAAATAAAAAAGCTCAAATTCATTTCAAAACAGCAAAGAAGCTTCAGTTCCTTCCTAAACCTTTGTGATCTTTGAAGACAAGCTTGCTGCTGTACTCTCTAAAGGAAAAGGAAAATAAATGACCCGTATCATCAACACCCTCCTGTATAGCATATTTTTTGATCAAGTAGTTAAAAAAAAAAACATCATTTAAATTACAATTTTCTTTTTTCCATCTGGAACATTTCAAGAATGCAGGCTCCGTTTGGTCTTTCTGTTCTTATTGAAGAAGAGTGTGACCCTGAATAAAAAGCAAGGGAGACACAAGGAAGAGAAATCTGAAGTGAGTTTACACTTCATTTCACTCTGAAGACATGAAGAAGACGGTGTGTTAAAATGTTTTGTCTTGGAAGTGCAGCAGGTTGGTGAAAATGTCAGCCATTTTCTGCTTTCAAGAAAAAAAAAATCAATACTACCTTTATCACCTCTGACAGAATACACCACATGCACCTCGAAACTTCCCTCCGCAGACACAGAATAAAATAAATGTGGTTTTTTTTGTATGAATGGGGTTGAAGACCGGGAATTAAAATAAAAGCCACTGAAGCGTTATTGCAGCTGACGGCATGCTTTCATGGTGCTTTTCTCAGATGACTGTTAATCTGAATCTTAATCTGAACGCATGCTTGGGTTTGAGTTAAATGAGGAGAAATGACTCTGGAACACAATGCCAAAAACTTTTCTGGGAGCTCGATTTTTCTTTCGGTTGTGCTAATCTGAATTTTATTACGGGACAAAGCGCTGGAAAAACACAGTGTGACATAAAGGCTGCCTTTGCTCTGTCTGGTTGTAATTAGTTACTTTGCTCAGGTCTGGCAGTTTACTGGGTGCTTAGGGAAGACCACTGCAACGCCTAATAACACAAGAGAAGAAAACAACAAAACCCTGAGCCCATCACACCGTTGGCGAGGATGTTCAAAAACCAATTTAAAGGTAGTTTTCATTTACGTATGAAAGATTGTTCGCTAACTCTCCCTTGCTGCTGTTCCAATGCCTCTTCATTTTCTAAATAATTTGCTATAACATTGGAAAATGGATGATGATGCGGTGCACAGTGTTGTTTGTTTGGTAGTTCTACTTGCTTACTCGATGTTTCCAGGTCTCCTGGCCTCCACATTGCAGGCGCTGTGAGAACTACTTTGAAGACACACAGCATGCACAATGAGGAGGCTGGAAAACCCAACCATCGCTTAAGAGATTCATTAATGTACTTTAAGAAACAGCGGTGGGGGAAAAAAATCAATGATTTCAGTTGAAAATGTCTTCGGTTGTTCTGAAGCCTATAGGAAATGGGAAAAAACTTATTGATCACAACTGACTCGTCGGTCTCGCATGACTGGCCAACAGAAAGATGTAGATGTCTAATAGTTTTTCAAATGATTTTTTAATGGATGGAAAAGAGCAGAGTGGCACTTGATCTAAACTGCTCAGCTGGTGGTTATTATTGACCATACAGGTATTCAATCGGCACTAACGACTCAAGCACCCTTTCCTATTCACTCCAGGTCAATAATCAGTACGAAAGTGAATTGAATTGAATACTGGCCAGAGCTTTCAGTTGTCATTAAATCTAATGTCAAAACCATTATCTTTTCAAGTGCACATACAGGGTTTTGTAAAGCACAGTGCAAATACAATATTTCAGATAAAATGCAAGGGGCATTTAATGAGCACATTTCTCAATTTGCTTTAAAATTACTACAATGATCTGTTTAAGGGTTGCAGTATACTTGGTTTTAACCACTACTAGTGTGTGTGCACCATTATTCAGATTCTCATTTACATTTCGTTTGTCTAAACAGAGGATTAAAAGCTATATCCACTGGTGGGAAGGTCAGGACTGAAACATCCGTGGCACGAAAGCGCTGTCCTCAACTGTTTCTTCTGATTTTTCACAATGAGGTCAACGAACAAGACGACAGATGGCAAAAGAGACGCTGTCAGTGTTTGAGCAGCCTGTTTCTGACATCACAAATGATTTTATTAACAATCAAGCAGTCGGACTGTTTTGATTATCAATCAACTAATCACATGTAACCGATATTAAATAGCAAAGATTTAATTTAAATTTATAAATCTAGGATCAAGTATATCTTGACCCCGCTTGCACCACACATTCACCCCTCCCACACCCTCTACTCCCTCCGGTCGTCTGGCAAGGTTCCATAGCATACGGGCCTTCACTGTCAGAACGGGGAACAGTTTCTTCCCTCAGGCCAACTGACTCCTGAATCAGAGTCAAGACTGAACTTTACACATAAACACAGTCCTGCGCTGAAAGGCACAAATACACATACACACTACAACTGTTTACACATAAATAAAATCACACCCAAACTGCCAGTTCATTTATGTATTCTACACTGTAAAATTGTGAGCTGTGAGCTACTTTATGGCTATTTCTTGCACAGTAATGCATTGTAATTGTTCGTCTTTTCTTATAATTCTTTGCATTTTTGCACATTTAATAAAGTCTCTGATATAATACTGTATTCACTTACTGCTTTAGCAGCTACACTTTCCTATGTATTGTAGCGATGGTTAAACTGACAATAAACACCTATTTGACAACCTGGCTTGACATAAATCTATTTCCAACAGAGCAGGTTTCACCATAAGTATTTGAATTACAAATTTCTTTAATCCTCTAATTAAAGGATTCTTTCAAAGGTCAGTGATTTTGAGGACCATGCACAAATTACACCAAACCCATTGCTGCACTTTTGAAGGTGTATGTCAAAAGTTTAAAAACCACCCAATTCGGAAATTAGGGAAGGAGAGAAGTGTCTATGTTTATACCTTACAGCTTTGAATTAACGGTGTGAATCCAAAACACACCTTGGAGGACTCCGCAGGACTATGTGTTAGCGAGGCAACATGTGGTCTAGGTTAAGGTGACCTAAGTCGACAGGCTAATTGAAGTGACTTTTTGTGAGTCAGCCCCAGTGCCTCACCTTCTAGAACCTGTGAGAACTTCATGACACTTGGCAGAACGTCCAGGGAGCCTTCAGACAGTGATCAAGACAACTGGGATGCAACTGGGTGTCTGTTTTCTTGTGATCCCCCCCCAAAAAAGAGTCTGCCACTGGTGTCGACACTCATTCCTTGGGACAAAAGGAATACACAGCACACAACACCATGTACTTTCAGAATATTATATTGACTACATCTGTTTTGTCTGTGTTGTTATGCTGTAAAACTCTTCGTGCTGAACCCCCACACGTCATAGACTGCTCTTTTGATATTCAGTCTCATAGACTGAAGAACACTAGCACAAGAGAGGAGAGCAGAAAGAAAAAAGATGTACTGGTGGGTAATATGGTGCATTTTATGTTAGTTTTGTAGTTAATTTTTAGGTTTGCAAACAAACCTTGGGCAAGATTCCCAATGCTAACATTCCTAATGCAACTGTCACTTTAAATTAAAGTGTCTGCCAAGTGCAGTAATAGTAGACAAGTTGAAATGGACTTACTAGTTTCATCTGCATCTGCAGTGTAGACTGTTTAAAAAGAAAAGTAAAAAATAGAAAAGCCAGAAAAATCAACCCAACCATGCTCTGCCCACAAACATGCTCCTTCATAGCAACTGCTCATAAGCTGGACATGGTTTTACAGGAACTTTCATTTAACTCAATACGAAATTGCAGCTTACAACTCTTTCTGTCAAATGTTAGCTGCTAAATTATGATTACATTATGCAAATATTCAAACGGCCACAATATTAGTTCAGCATCGCCACATACCATTGAGCTTCCAGTTTTAAAAATGATGCTACAGAGGAACTAGACTATTTGCCAAAATGCTAATATTAGCTGAATTATGCAACAAAAAAATTACATCAGATCCTGTATGCAGTTACTACACACCGGCTGCGTTTGATGATAACCTTAATATACTTGGAAAAACCTATTATGAAGTAAATTATCATGATAACAACAATGTATTTTCATATTATCTGATTTTAAGAGGAAACAATGTGGAAAGTGGGGTGGAAATATTGAAGTTTTAAATACAAATGCAGAAAACATGAGAAGAGAGATTACATGGCATGGTGTGTGCCTCAGCTGCACGGAAATTCATAAAAAACAAATGAACCTGCTATGCTGTCCCCTTAATTTGACTAGGGCAACTGCGTGTGTGTGTGTGTGTGTGTGTGTGTGTGTGTGTGTGTGTTTTATCTGCAAAACAAAACAAAAAGCCTCTTAGCAGAAATCTATTAAAACATCAGGTGAGAAAACAGGAATGTTGTTTTTTTTTCCCCCTCGCGCAATAAACAAAATAGGGGTGAATAAATAAATAAATAATCACCGCTTGCATCTTGGCTGCTATGTGAGTGAACAATTATGATGATTAGAGACATTCTGCTGGTGCACCTGTAATTAAAATCACACTGTGCAACTAACACAGCATCATTTGCACAAAGCAGCTGTTGCTCTGGGTCATCAGTGCGCACAGTGTCTTTCTCCAAATCACACACACATACACACACACACACACACACACACACACACACACACACACACACACACACACACACACTTTCCTTTCATTATTCCTTTATGTATTGTGGAGAGAGCA
>JBBIGA010130350.1:1956-22721 GCA_037576975.1 Alestes dentex | reverse complement strand
GACGTCATGCGGGGCCAAATTCCAGATCGGGCCATCTGAGCTGTCGCTCTCTGAACGGCGGAGCAGGATGACCAAAGTACTTTTTGCACCTATTGCAATTTCTAGCCACTGCGGGACCATAGGCAGGCTAGAGGAACTTGTATTTATGTTAAAAAATCTCACAAAGTGAAATTTTCATGTCATGGGACCTTTAATGTGCAGGTGCAGAGAACGTAGTGTCTAGATCTGTAAATACGCAAAAAACTGATTGGAAGTGACACCAAATTTGGGCTGAGGATGTCTAAATGTCTTCATACAAGTATCTAAGAGTGGCAATGTCATTTAAATGCCAGGTCTCAAAAGCACTCCTTCCCTGACCCGGAGCAAAAGCTAACATAATAAGCCAAAGGGAGGATGGGCCATGAGAACCCTTTGCAACCAGCATGTTAAGTGGTTTGAAATCGAGTTTGCAGTGTACTGGAAATAACTGTATTTTTTTTTTAGCTCAGAGGAAAGAGGTTGTCAGTAATGTGACAAACTCAGTGGATGGATCCATTATGCATCCATGTAGGAGGCCATATTATCCATGAATAGGTTTATCCATTCACAAGCTGACCTGTCAAGCCCATTTATAATAGAGTGGAATGGGCACAGCCAGCTCTGTCAACAAGACGCTGTAAGGTTTGTGTTTTTAAACCCACTGTACTAACTCTATCATTCACACCTTGCTCTACCACCAACGGACCAGAATACAGTTCCATGTTCATTCCCATGAGCAAAGAGAAAGAATTGTCATTTGGAACTTATGCTCCTCATCTTTGCCTTCTGGTATATACTATCTCAAAATCAGAACTGCCAGGATCCTCATCAGGAACCTAATGTTCTTTATTAAGTTTCTGGCATACTTTGATGAATGCATGGCGCTTCTTCCTTATCTCTACTAAGAGCCTTAAATGGAGAAATGCTGCCACTTGCAGAAACTATTCTAAATGTATTGCTGGGATTGTAGAGTTTATCATCGGTTGTTTCAAGTTTTCCTACAGTCCAAGGCTTTAATGGGCTCTCTCCAGCAAACCGAAGAGGGTCCAGTGAGCCGGGAAGTGCCACTTTGATGTGGCTCATGATTAGTCTCTCAAAGCACTTCATGATGACTGGTGTGAGTGCTACAGGACGGTAGTCATTCAGGCAGGTCATGGATGATTTCCTTGGAACCAAGATGACTGTGGTGGTCTTGAAACATGCAGGGACAACAGCCTGACTTAGAGAGGTGTTAAACACATCAGTTAAACCCATCAGGATGTTGGCCAGCTGGTCTGCACACTCCTTAAGCGCCCGTCCAAGTATGTTTTCAGGACCAGAAGCTTTTTGTGAGTTTACACTGTTTACAGCCTGCTTCACTGTCATTGTGGTCAAACAGATCACCTGTTCACCTGGAAGAAGGGGTGGATTTCCTCGTGGGTTTGCTGTTGAGTATGTCAAACAATGCTTAGATGGTATTCAACACGTGGGGAGGGAGGCATCGCTGTCACAATTACAAGGTGGTGGTTTGTAGGCTCTGGTGGCTTGGATGCCCCTCCACATGCTCAGAGTGTCTGGTGTTTTGAAAGTGCGCTTGAATTTTTTGGTTGTATACTTACTTTGCCTTCTTGAATGCCCTAGCTAGGTTAGTTCATGCAGCTCTGAGGACAGACTTGTCTCCGGATCTGAAGGCAGCATCCCAGGCTTTCTGCTCCTTCCGGACCTCTCTAGACATCCAGGGTTTCTGGTTAACTCTTGTGGTAACCCTCTTGGAAATAGTATCATCAGCGCATTTGCTGATGTAGCCTGTCACCACTGCTGTGTACACCTCCACGTCGATGCAGCCCAGATAAACAGCAGCCTCTCTAAACACTATTCAGTCATTGCACTCAAAACAGTCCTGAAGTGCCCCTTCAGGCCACACTCTGATGTCTCTCTGACAGGCGTAGCGCATTTGAGCAGAGAGCTGTAGGCTAGGACCAGTTTCACTGAGATTTGGTCGGAGTTGCCGAAGTTCCGCTCTTCGTGTTGTCTCTGTCCACATGGGAGAATGAGCATCATGCTGTCATGCAACCAAGTTAGCCTTTAGCATTGTGCGAAGCCCTGCCCACTTGACGTGTTTCTGGGTGCTGTCACACCTCTTTCTAGGGTGTTTTCACACTTGGTCCGTTTCAGCTCTTAAAGCGAGTTCAGATCAAGTAGTCAGTATATGTGAACATGCCAAACAAACTCAGACCTCTCTGAAACGAACCAAACTGAGACCTCTTTGGGACATTTAGAAATACTCTCGCACAGCATGAAAAGTTATACCGGGTAATCAGGTACTAGATTTCCCAAATGGAAAAAATTAAAATGGTGAGCAGAGTCAAGTCAGGCCAGTTCTCATGGGTCTCTGTAAACCAGATATTTTACTCAAGGTTTCTGAAGAAACTTTCTACTATTCTATTTATTCACTCAAAATATCAAGCATAAGTACATCGACTCAGAGTGTAATATCTAAATTAAGCTAGCCACAAATGTCAGAGTTGTGCCATCTACATTCTGATAGAGTATCCAAAATCCCATGTCCGTGCACTTCCATGCCTTAGTTTGTACCATTCCAAAATAAAGTAGTTTTTTCCAGTAAATTTTAGTCAGTATTAAAAAACAGCTGAATAAACAGGATGTTCACAAGACATTCTCCTGGGAAATGCTCGCCTCACCACACTACATAAAAATCACAGGATTTTATTCCAATGTTAGCAGTAAATGTTCACTGCTAACAACCTTGTACCTGCACACTGGGCATGTTATTCTTGGGACCATACATACCTTTATTCTTAAGAGAAGCTGAACTATTTTTTACTGGAATACATTGTTCCACAAAAGATTTGCGAGAAGTGTAAAAGCAGAACCAACTGTGGTGCAGTTCATTGTGTAGTTGTTTCTGCTACCCAGAAACAACAACTTCTGACTGAAGAGTCTGGTGGTCTGAGGGAAGAAACTGTTTCCCATTCCATACCAGTCTGACAGCCATGTGCACTAGTCCATTAGCCATCGCAACTACTCTCTGTGCACCACCTCATTGTTCCCGCTGATCAAACCTACCATGGTTATCTCACTGACAAACTTGATAATATGTTTTGAGCTATGTGTTGCTGCACAGTCATGGGTCAGCAGCATGAACAGCAGAAGGTGGAGCACACGGCCCTGGGGGCCCCTGAACTCAGCCTTGTGGTGCTGGAGATGTTGCTCCTGATCCTATCTGACTGAGGAGTCCCAGACAGAAACTCTAGGATCTAGTTGCAGAGGGAGGTGTTCAGGCCTAACAGTCTCAGCTTCCCGATCAGATGTTGAAGAATGATGGTGTTGAATGCAGAACTGAAGTCTATGAACAGCATTCTAACATAAGTGTCCTTGTTTACCCAGGAAGGGGAGAGAAATGTGAAGGATGATCGAGATGGCATCATAGAGTGGTTGGGATGATACGTAAACTGCAGGGGGCCCGGCGAGGGGGGCAGCCATTATTTTATGAGCCTCATGAAGAGCCTCTCGAAGAACTTCAGGATGATGTTTGTGAGTGCAATGGCATGATAGTCATTGAGGCAGGACTCAGGGATTATTTGAAGCATGTTTCAAATGAGAGTGGTGCCCAGAGAGATACTGAAGATGTCTGTGACATCTGCCAGCAGGTCTGCATATATTCTGAGCACATGACTAGGAATGCTGTCTGGTCCAGCAGCCTTCTGTGGGTTGAGTCTAAGTACAGTTTCCCTCACATCAGCCATGGTCAGACAGAGCACCTGGTCATCGGAAGGCAGGCTGTTTTTTCTCACTGCAATGTCATTTTGTGCTTCAAACCATGCATAGAAGCAATTGAGCACATCTGGAGGGGAGGATTCACCATCACAGGCAGGTGGAGATTGCCCTGTTGCCTTGCCACATGTGATGTACATCCCTAGTGTTGCTGTTCTGATGGCCAGGGAGAGGTTCGCCCTTGCTGTGTTCAGGGCAGCGTTATTACCTGATCTGAGGGCGGTGACTCAGATTCTCAGCAGTGCACACCTAAGCAGTTATCTTAGCCACACCAACAGCTTCTGGTTGGGTTGGGTGGTGATGGTCTTGGTGAGCTTCTGGTTTTAGTCTGGCCTCGTAGTACTTGAATTTAAAGTATCAAACAAATTTGCAAAATACGGAACAAGGAATAGATAGCGGTAGATAATCAGTTTAGGTAATAAACAGAAGAATTTTGTGCTGTATTGTGGTGTGGTCACATATGACAAAATGGTTACTTTATACGTAACTTTTTTTTAAATAATCAGAGTCAAATGAAGCATTGTATTGTTAGAGTATACACTGTTCTTTTAGTGACAAGTACATCAAAAATCAGTGCAACAGTCAAATGCTGTATATTGTAAAGTGTCCGTGTTACGTGTAATCCTTAAAAGCACATCACATGTTAACAAGCCACTGAAGTTGTTCTGATTTATGCAGCTTTTATTAGAGTAAGGAAAAAAGAGCAATAACAGTTACCGCTCACTCCCTCTACAGCAGCAGTCAAGTCAAATCTAGCTATTCAGGCCTCGCTCAGGAAGGAAAGTGAACAGACAATGGCACTCAGTGGATTCCTCCCACTCACACAACCTCGCAGGGCACATATAAATATGCAATATCGCTCTCAGAAGTTAGACGCAATCATTAAGAAGACACATTAATATCAAATGCAGTATGATGCACTGTTTTTTCCTCAGCCTTGCTGGAACTGGCCTAGTTTTTGCATGAGACTGAAACTGTGTATCAATAAACTGCTCTTAGCTCAAATACTGGTGTAACAGAATAAGATATGATTGAAAATGCAACACGATAAGAATACAATGTCATTACATAAATTATTAAGCTGGACAATTACACATCTTATAGGGCATGACAATGACTGCTTGAGTTACATATTTGATGATACATAGCATGGATTGATTTCCCTGCTTAAAGGGGACATATTATACCTCTTTTTAAACAAGTTATAATAGGTCTATGGACTAAAAAAATGTTCATGAAGTTCTTTGCACAAAATCACTCTCACATAAAGAGATCTTACCAGCTCTATTCTTGACAGTTTCAGTTCCTTTCAAAATGACCCGTTTAAGGGCTCTGTCACTTTTATGCAAATAAGCTGTTGCTGGCCACGCCCCACCCATCACATGCTTATGCTGCGCGCTTACCACACATGAAGCTGGCAGAAAACAGAGGCGCAATCCAGCCCTAAGTGCAGGGATTTGTGGTGTTCTTTGCAGCAAACAACACAACACTTCATGAGTGACTTGCCTTTGCCTATAGCCGTAGTGCTCGGCATCTTATGCATGCTCATAAAACCAGCAGACAAAAATGGCGGATCTTCAACTAATCTAGTTGGTGGGGGCTGGACAGGTGAGGGGTGGTTCTATGCAAATTTCCTCATCCTGATTTCAAGATAAGGGAGCCGTCCAAACGGCTCATAGAAGCATGTGATTCCTGACACCAAATTCTTTCATTTGACTCACAGAAAACGGATGGATGGTTTTTCGTGTGGTGTTTATAGGAGCAGTAGAGACCCAAATGGAAATACAAAAGGATGCAAAAAGTGAGTTTTGCATAATATGTCCCCTTTAACACACCTAGTTCAACACACTTGTTAAATGCCAGGTTTAGTGATCAGAGGAGGGGACCTACCACACTGTGGTGGACACCAGTTCACTAGGACTGGAGGTGGGAATTCCTGATATACAAAATAGCCCTTCATAAGGCTGACCAAATCAGTGCCGTGGTCTTACGATTGCCTGCTTTATTGGAATCAACACATCTTTAAGTAGTATTTTTGGTTGTTCATTTTTTTAACATACTGTCCAAAAATTTTAACTTGAATAGGTCTACAACAAAGTGTTCAAATATAACACTTAACAAATCATCTAATGGAAATGAATAGACAAACAGAAATTTTAAAGTTTGTTGTTTACTTTGCTCTGGTGAGAGCAAGTGCTCTCGGTGTGAAACATTAAAATGTCGTGTAACTATTTCAGTTACTATGAGGGACATTAGATAAGTGATTTGCAAATGTTCATGGCGAGTGTCTAGAGTTTACAATAACCAAGGACCCAATACAGATTTGATTCCATGTCTGAAAACCATTCGATATACAGAATACAGCCAGCAACACAAAGTCCTTGTTTTAGCTACTTTAAAAGGAATGCATATACAATGGCACACTCAACTATCAACACACAAAAGAAGACTTCACTTGCAGTCTTGATAGTGATGAACCAAAATAGCAATTCCTTGTTATCCTCTACAGACAGTTACAATACGTATGATCACCCACAAAGAGAGTTCTGGCCACTAGTGTTGTAGTGCTTGAAACTGGTCATGGTTTTGAGACTACAAGTTAATGGTCTATGTCTTGTTTTTGGCCTCAACAATATTTTTACCTGGCCTTGTCTTGATCTCAGGGTAGGATTCAGAATTTTTGTCAGGACCAGTTGAATGCAAGGCCTCCTTTTTATCTTTTTGCCCCATGAGAGTAAAGTCAAATTATAACCTATAATTAGTCAACTAGCTACCCACTGTGTGAAGTGTGCTCCTTTAATAATCAGTGTTGCGGGCCACACTGTAACAGTGTGAAACAAGTTTCAATTTAAAGCCAGCAACATTCTTCAATTAAAAACACAACACATCACACAGTGTGAAGAGCATGAAATTCTTTCTCTGCATTTAACCCATTCACCAAGTGAAAAAGCAGGCAGGCAGGAACACAGCACCCAGGGTGCAGTGTGTGGGGATGGTACCTTGCTCAAGGGTACCTCAAAGGTGCCACTAGCGGTCCTGGGATTCTGATCACAGGGCCAACTCCCTAACCAGTTAGCCACCAGCTGCCTGTAATTTTTTTTTGCCCAAGATTACATAGTATTTTTAGGTGGAGGTGCTGTATGTGCCAGCTCCTGAAAATATCCAGTTGCTGATCACCGTATCATTTGTTAATGAGACCTGAATGTGACTGATTCATTGATCACATGGCTCCCTGAATCACTGCACAGAGTGGACCTCTACCTGACAGGACATTAGCTAAAATTTAGAAACCAAGATAACATTAACCCTTATCCAAAATTATATACAGAGTGAAATAAAGTAGTTACAGAGTCAAGAAACCTAACTACAATTTGAATTTGAGTAATGTATGTTAAATTACCTAAATCGTGTTCAGTACAATTCATTTTTTACTCTGTTGCTACTTGTTCGTTAGTTAGCTTACTTTACATTTACACGGAGTATAGAAATGGGGAAAACACCATAGAACAATAATGCTAGCTTTGCACCACAATCTTCAAATTCTTATCTAAGACATTGCCTGACCTCAGTTCATTTGCTGGATCTGTGCCTGTTGTAAATGGATGGGTGGCATTTGAATCATACAAGACTAAAAACCAGAGAGCAATAAGAAACATAAGCAACAAAACAACAGGACAAAGACAACATTTAGTCCAGCTGACAGTTATATGAATACAACATTATGACCAATTACTTTATTCCACCACCAGAGGCATTAGGGTTGCAGAAATGCAGGATGGGAGTAGACAGCAATAAATAACTGTGCAAATAATAGTAGCAACAGGACAGAGGTGGTAAAAAAAAAACAAAACCTGAGGAGCCATTGGCTCTTAAACACAAAATATTTGGCCAAGTTATTTTTTTAGGAGCCATAACCTGTGTCAAATGTGATATAAATAAACAATTATTTTCAGGGCACATTTTGTCTCCAGTCTTAAACCATGCTGACCTGTTTTTCTCCTATCTGAGCTGTTGGAACTGTCTATTTTTGTCTTCTGCATTATCTTACATAATAACAAATGAATAAATGACACAGAAATATGAATACTGCAATGTTTCTTCTACATTGTCTTATACATAATTACATGAATAATTAACATTACAAATACAAACAATGAAAATGGATTCAAAACAAGAATGAATAACACTATTGAATATGAAATGAACACAAGAAATATTTGACATCTTGCCAAGTATGTAAAAATTTTAAAGAACATAATTACTCTTGACAAGCTCACAGACACTGTCATCAGCCAGTACAATGTCAGCATCCCTAGTCCTAATGGTATACTTTGGTCTGTGTTTTCTTTTGCTGGCAGTTCTTTGACTAAATTTGGTAAAACGAAGAGCCTTTTGGGAGCCAAAAGAGACAGATCTTCTGGGTGATCTGATCCAAATGATCTGACTGATTAAAAAGAGCCCAAATTCCCGTCACTAGCTCTTGATCGAGCCTCACTATAATCACGTGATTGTGTAGTAGGAACGGCAGACTCAGGTTGAGTGTATCTGCACATAACTAACTGTCACTGTTTTTGTTTTTTTAGATATTTTGATTTCTCTTGGTTGTGAAAGACAATTGCCATTGGCGGCTGAAATAAAAACCTAGTGGCAAAATAATCTAGTCGCATTGGCTACTATTTTAGTCGCCGTCTGGAGCCCTTAGGTACACTGTATACTAAATGGTGGGGTAGTAGTTCAGTACAGGGATGTGTTTCTCAGTGTGTGTGTGTGTGTGTGTGTGTGTGTGTGTGTGTTCACTTTATAACTGAGGAGTCTGGTGGCCTGAGGGTAGAAACTGCTCACCATTCCGGCAGTGGAGACCTGTGGGCTGCGGAACCTTTTGCCGGATGGCCAAGAGGAAGAAGAGGGTGTGTGAAGTGTGTGTGTGGTCATCTACAATGCTGATGGCTTTGCAACTTTCTTGGTATGGGGATGATGGTGGTGGCTTTGAAGAATGCTGGAACTATGGTGGTGCTCAGAGAGATTTTGAAGATGTCTGTGACATCTGCTAGCTGGTCTGCACATCCTCTGAGTGCGCGACTAGGAACGTTGTCTAGTCCAGCAACCATCCGTGGGTTGACTCGAAGCAGAGTTTTCCTCTCATCAGCAAATAAGCACTTGGTCATTGGGGGCATTAAGGTCTTCTTCAATGCCTTGTCATTTTGTGCCTCAAAACATGCACAGAAGTGATTCAGAGCATCTGGAAAGAGGCCTCACCCCCACTGGCTGGTAGAGATGTCCTGTAGGTGGTGATGGCCTGGACGCCCTGCCACATGTGCTATATGCCCCCCACAATGCACTTTATCATTCCATTTGCACACTGTACATAATGCCGCTACATTTATAGAAATACATATAAAAACCTCAAATTAGCTTATCTATTTTATCTCAAACTTGTGGTGCTCCTTGTTGAAGTTATTCACTTTTAGATTTGTGTTTTAGAAAATTTCGGATTGGTGTTTAAAATTTATAATTGTACTTACATTTATACTTATATCTACTTGTACTCATTTCTTTACTTTGTGTTTCAGAAAATTCCAGAGATGAGTACAAGTACTCACATGGCTTGGCACATCTGACGAGTGGTCCGTATGCTGATATTAGCATGTCGAACAAGTCATTGGAGTAGCCAGGGTGGGCGGCTCAGCGCAGCTAGCAATGTATGTGTAAACACAGCCCAGCACGTTCTCCCTCGTCATTGTAAAGTCTACATATTGATGGAATTTAGGGAGAAATGACTTGAGATTTGCGTAATTAAAATCTCTGCCAACAGTACACAGTCATTCTGGGTTAGTTTGGGAGCTCACTGAGGGCTCCATAAAGTTCGGTCAGCACACTGTTAGCATTAGCGCTGGGTGGCATGTACACTTGCAACTATGAGCATGGTGGTGAATTCCTGCAGTCAACAAAAAGGACTGCATCTAATAGCCACAAACTCTAGCAGCGATGAGCTGAAGACACCTGCAGAGCGTTCACACACCATTCGGTGTTGGGATAAAAACACTACCCACCACCTCTCGTTCTTGCCACTCAGTTCCACAGTAGTACTTTTATCCCTCTCACGGAGAGTGACGTATCCTAACTCCTGACTTTTAGCTGTTCCACTACACGTCCGCTCAACCCTATACCTACACAGCTCTTCCAGTCTCTTCAACTGACCTACATTGGCTACCTATGGATGTGGTCTGCTCAGAGCTCCGGTGGCTCCTTAGGGGTTACTACGAACGAGGATCAGGCGCCCTATATAAAGGGCCGCCGAGGGAGACATGGGGGGGAGATCAAGAGGAGAAAAAAGGAAGCGCGGATTAACCCTTTCTGTTTTTTCTTTCCGAACTAACCCTAGGCTCCAGTCCCGAAGACGCACCCTGCTCCTTGCCCGGACGCCAGTGACCTCGGGAAGATCCCCTCACAGCACTTAAGCCCTGCTGCACAACCCTGGGCACTGCTCCTGCCCTGGGCCCTTCACTTCTCCTTTCCCCCTCCCGAAAACTCAATAAACTGCACCAACCCCAAACCCAACCCAGGGTGGTTGACAACCGACCTTTCGTCTCTGTGTCTGTGTCCACTCCCACTAGGTGGCGCTATAGTACTGACTTAAAGCGTTTACAATGTAGCTAAATAGGGGAGTTGGTTCTGGTTTTCTTCTAATGCCGATGAGGATAATACTCCTCAGTATGCACGGCATTCGGTAATTCAGCATTTCCTCTGATGCTGGTAAACCCATCTGTTGGAGTCCTGAAGTTTGCAGACAACATAACCGTTATCGACTGTGATGGACCAAGCAAAAGAACCAGTGGAGTCTGATTTTTTAAAAAGTCAAAAAGTGTCTTTTCTTACAAAAATAATCAGCAGCAACTCAACAGAAAGCAAACAGAAACAAAGTAACAAACTAACTCAAACTAACTACTGTCAAACAAACATTTTTTTCCACCACCAACACAAAGACACTACTTATAGTGGGTGATCAGGCCACTAGACAAACTATAGGGAAACAAACTAGCAAAACTCAAATGAATACAAATAATACTTCACAATTTAAATACTAAAGTAAACAAATCTGAGGTTTAATAGATGGTTGGGTCCAGTGTCGATCAGCAGCACTCAAGGTATAGGGGGAGCTGTTTCCCCAACACTGACTGACCTCATGGAGTGACTCAACAAAAGAAAAGAATTAGACAACTGAAATCAAATGCAATATGTGCACCTACACAAATGACTCAGCTGTCACTAAATTCATATAATAATTCAGATAATTAATCAAGTGTAATTAACATTGACATTATAATTAGTTATACTTGGATAATTATACTTAAAAACATCACCAATGTGCGGCGTCTGTCACATTGGCCTCATCATGGACAGTGAGGAGTCTGCATACAAACGGGGGGTTGAACAGCTGGCAAGAACAACCTGAAGCTGAACACACTCAAAACTATGGAGATGACAGTGGACTTCAGGAGGAGCCCCTTTTCTTAAGCTCTCTTTCCATTAATGCTATACTTCTGAGCATTTATACCGTAAAACACAACATTATATTCATTGTGCTAAGTCTGCAATATAGACCTCACTGAACAGGTTTAGAATGATGGACACTTTAAGTATTTATTACAACAATTAAGAGCCACATCAAGTGGACTAACAGGCTCCAGTCAGTTGGTGTACTATAACTGTTACTCAAAGCACTGAATATAAAACAAAACAGTAACCTTTGATGTAATGTGCTCAGATAATTTTGAACCAGAGAAAACTAAATGAGCTACATTCATTGACATTTGTGTTATGAGGTGGTATGTGCATTTAAGTTTAGTGAAATGCATAATTTCCTGTTTGACATTTTGAATCAGTTTTAAAAGATATTTTTGCCACGGACCACATGCAGTAGCATGTTTTATGCTACAGAATACAGTGATTCCAAACTTTTTATCAGTAGTGCACGTAACATGAAACCACTGTACCAAGAAGTACTTCACACTAATACAGCCTGCAGCAGAGAAATAATTCATCTCTAATGTCATAGTTGCTACATGGCTGAGCTGGTAAATTATTCATGATGATGAGTTACTCAAATGAACAGCAGACGCATACAATAGATAAACATGCCACAACTAATCATTTTAGTTACACTTTCTTAAGTTGCTCTGTCTCATGTTTTCAGACGTGCAAGGTTCTTGTATACAGATGTGGCTCTAACAGTGCAATTTTTATCAGCAGAACAACTTGGTGCCTTTTTTGATTCCTCTTTGTCACATTCTCCCGTTTCTCCAGATTGAGGGCAGGCACATAGGCAGACATTCATCTTGATTCTTTTATTCAAACAAAGCAAAAACTGACACGAGGGCCAGAAACCAAACTCACATTGCGTCCGGGGGGGTGCTCGATATCAGCAGTACAAAACGCCGCTGTAAATTCACAAACGATTTACAAAAAGATACACGTGCTGTCGTTGACACATTTGTTTATCTCTGGAAAAAACAATGAGTTTTTGCACTAGCTTAGTTTGATGCACTGATAGAATCTGACATACAGAATTGACAGCAACATAGAAACACAACATAACCTTAAAATAATACAACACAGGATTATTTTAGGTGCCTCTTTTTACCGAGAGCTGCTATGTAACAAACATAATTAGCGGTCACAACCATTAGGGTGGAATATGGCCCTTGTAGTCTACAAAGATAAAAACACATGTGGATCTATGGGTGCTTCTAGTTGTACAAACACACAAAGCCCCATACAGTTTTTCTGAAATTTAATTCAAATGCAGCAATCTAAGCTTATCAATATGACTGCCTATATAACAATACGTTCTGTCATCCTACTAAAGTGACTGAGTAATTGCGCAAGTGAGTTGACGGAGTAAAAACATTATATGTAACAGAATGGTTAATAATCCGTACACGTGACTCCCCCAGAACTTAATATTTTATTGTTGCTCCGGTCATTTGCAGTCACTTGAATTCACTAAACAGGATTTACATTCATTAAACAGTCAAATAGTCAATCTTTAAGGCATAGATGGACACAAATCGCAAAACATTGTTAATTTCATAAAAATATGAATTAACACATGCCTAAATGCTCAGGGTAACAACAATATTAGGAGAACGCTGACCAAGCGTGAACCCACGCAAAGCTGCGGGACCCGACAACATACCTGGCTGTGTGCTCCGGGTATGCGCCAACCAACTGGCTGGGGTCCTAACAGACATTTTCAACATATCCTTAAGGCAGATGTCTGCCCCAGCGTGCTTCAAATCCACCACCATCATCCCAGTGCCAACAAAGTCATCAGTAACGTGCCTGAATGACTACTGTCCCGTGCTTCGAGAGGTTAGTCATGGCACACAAAGTCCAGTCTCCCCACTTCTCCAGACCCCCTGCAATTTGCATACCGGTAAAACAGATCCACCGAGGACGCCATATCATATCCCCTTCACCTCATCCTGACACATCTGGACAAGAAAGACACGTCAGAATGCTTTTCATAAATTTTAGTGCAGCCTCCAACACAATCATCCCAAAAATAATTCACACCCTTCAACAATTCAATAAAGATTTAATGCTTATTAATAAAATTAACAGGACAAAACATTATTAATATCACTACAATAAATAGACTTCATTAAACAGAAATAAGGCACAGTGTAGTTTCTTTTAAAGATTCCACAGATTTCTTTGAAGTTGAAGTCCTGTACACTTCAATCACTAATTATTAACTCTATTCTAGAGAAAATGACCAAGTCATTGTTCATAGTAGTGATAAGAACAAGACTTCTGAAGAGTTTAATGTTTCTTAAAGCTCCTTCACAAAACGTTAGTAGACAAAAAGTGTCCAAGTACACTGCCTGATGCCAGAGATATTATGATGGATTTAATATAAGATTTTGGCCTAAAACTATTCAACTATTGGCCCACAAACAATAAAAGCCAATCCTGACACACAAAGAAATCTTTCCAGATGTCCCTCTATTTCACCATTATCGGCATTACATTACAAACAGAAAATCAGCACTCAGCTACTTTTATTCTTGTATTAGATATTGCCAAACTGAATGCAAGTCTATCAGACTGAATTTTCTTCACAGATTTTTACTAAAGTATGCCATCTGCACCTCATTGCCTGGATCATGCCTCAAATTCACACTGACAAGAGATAAAATCCCAAGGCACTAGCCAGACACTCCTGCCAGGTTTATCGCCTGGTTTTCTTCATTAATCCCAGCGATTTGTTTCCATTCTGCAGCTCAGAACACTCTCCAGCAGAAAGACCCATTTGTGGCCCACCACAAGCCAGAGATAGGATTGTACATGTACATACAACAGCACATTGAACATGCACATGCGGCTAACTGGTAAAAACAGCTGCAATACAAACATACATTCTGGTAACATTCTGGAGCGTTGCATAATAGTAAAGAGAAACAAATACAGTGACCTTCATAAATAATAGGCAAAAGGTCAGATGGTCAAGTTCAACAACATAAAGACCTTGTTGGTCCAGAGTTAGTTGCACTACTTCAGTCCCACAACAGTGATGGCAGACATTTTCTGATACACATTTATCTCTTTCACTCAAATATATTCAATATTTTCATACACAAAAAAGCCCACCATCAACAAAAAAGCAGAATTACTTCTGTTCAAAACGTAAAGTCATATACTAAACGATAAAAAACAAGTGGACATGTAGATCACATGCCCCACAACCAGACTTTTAGTGCAACAGCAGGGTGCATCAAAACAACGTTATAAAAACAAGTCAATCAAGTCGTTAACTCATTGTAAGGTTCAATCGAAATATCAATACAGTAATTCGCATTTGGAGAACTAAAGCCAGGTGAAGAAGGTCTGTGCCAGAATTAGTCCGTCTACCAGTTAAGATGTGCCTTGTTTACGTCTTAACTGACATGAGATGGACAGACGTTGCTGTAGCTTCAATAGCTTCAATAGTGAAATCCAATTTCACTTACTCTATGAAGAAGCTCGCTCCCTCTTTAGTGAAACCCTCTTCCCAACCTCTCGGCAGGTCTAGTGCGGAGAAAAAAGCAAGATACGCGTTTCAAATATAGTCATAAGATAATAACACGAAACCGTTTGTCTCGACGAGTTTTACTGAATTCCACGTACCCGAGCGTAGCATGTGTCCAGAGTTCAGCGGCTCTCCGGTCCGCGGGTGGAGCCAGCTAGTGTTGCGCGCCTCGTCGCTGGCGGGGAAACAAACCACCTGTTATAGGAGCAGTGAAAAAAACACAACCTAGAATTTACAGGCACTCACACTGAGCCGTGTGGTGCCATTTCGGTTTCGTTTCTGCTCTTAAAACACTCACTCAATGAAAAACACTCTACCGTCTCGACACACCCCGTAAGACCAGTGCTCAGGCAAAATGTCCCGCCGGACCAGCTCTGCCATGATGTCGCGTAAACGAGTCTCCGAACCCTCCTCCCATCACTCATCCTTCACTCCTCAGCCGCTCCACCCACCAGTCGCTCCACTCATCAGCCGCTCCTCCCTTCAGCCGCTCCACTCATCAGCCGCTCTACCCTTCAGCCGCCCCACTCATCAGCCGCTCTACCCTTCAGCCGCTCCACTCATCAGCCGCTCCACTCATCAGCCGCTCTACCTTTCAGCCGTTCCACTCATCAGCCGCTCTACCCTTCAGCCGCTTCCCCACCAGCCGCTCTACCTATCAGCCGTTCCACTCATCAGCCGCCCCACTCATCAGCCGCTTCCCCACCAGCCGCTCTACCTTTCAGCTGCTCCACTCATCAGCCGCTCTACCCTTCAGCCGCTCCAACCACCAGCCGCCCCACCCATCAGCCGCTCTACCCTTCAGCCGCTCCAACCACCAGCCGCCCCACTCATCACCCGCTCCACACACCATCACTCATCACTCGCTCCACCCACCAGCCACCCCACTCATCAGCCGCTTCACCCACCAGTCGCGCCACTCATCAGCCGCCCCACTCATCACCCGCTCCACACACCATCTGCCCCACTCATCACGCGCTCCACACACCATCCACCCCACTCATCAGCCGCTCCACCCATCAGCCGCTCCAACCACCAGCCACCCCACACACCATCCGCTCCACTCATCAGCTGCTCCACCCATCAGCCGCTCCAACCACCAGCCACCCCACTCATCAGCCGCTCCACACACCAGCCGGTCCATCCACCATCGGCCCCACTCATCAGATGCTCCACCCACCAGCCGCTACACCCACCAGTCGCCTCATTCATCAACCGCTACACCCACCAGTCGCCTCATTCATCAACTGCTCCACCCACCAGCCGCCCCACTCATCAGCCACCCCACCCATCAGCCGATTCACTCATCAGCTGCTCCAACCACAAGCCACTCCACTCATCAGCTGCTCCACCCACAAGCTGCCCCACTCACAAGCCGCCCTACCCATCAGCCGCTTCACTCATCAGCTGCTTCACCCACCAGCCGCCCCACTCACCAGCTGCCCCACCCATCAGCCACTTCAGCCGTCATCTGCCTCACCCATCAACCCCCCACACTCTTCAGCCGCCCCATCATTCAGCCGCTTCACCCATCAGCCGACTCACCAATCAGCTGCCACAGCCATCAATAGCAGTTCCAAGCTTTTAATTCAAATATCTCGTGAGTGACATCTCCTGGTGAGCCGGAAACTCTGAAAAGTCATTGTCTTTTTAGATGTGATGCACAAAGCATCATGAAATAGAGTATAAATTCTGTCATGAGAATAATTACTCATTATGCATTTTGTTTGATGCATTATGCCAACTAAAAATAAAGCTCCGTCTGTCATGCCTTTTCTTAAACAAGCAGTAAAAATTGTAAAGACAGATTTTCTAGTGTAAAAAGACTGCGAAGTGAGTGTTGCACATAACCTATATGTTTCTATTTGAAGTTTTAAATACCTAAATGTACAGGGAGAATAGTTTGACTGAAAGGTAGAGAATGAAAATACAATGCAGAGATTGATCACCAGCATCATTACTGTACTTTAAATCCACTCCAGCTGTAATAAACAAAGGGAACCACGTTTTTTTTCTGACACATTCTAGCCCAGGGTTGAGCTAGCTGGGACTGCCCTTGACAGTTTGTCCTGCCTCTAAATATCATATTCCTATCAGCATCAGCCATGTTCTGTGCACTATCGCCCCCTCAGGTGATTTCAGGCTGGTTAAAAATCACCCAGATTGCTCTAAAAGACTGTGATGTTAAGATCATTTACTTGAAGTGCAGGCAGTGCTTTGCAATCTGTATTCATTCATTTCCTTTTTCAGTCTGACATCATACTAGCACCATAGGTTATTTCTTAATACATTTATAGATCATTCTGACTGGAGAAACATACGGCTTTTGCCATGAAGGAAGCATCTTTGAAAATTCTCCATAAATTTTACTGTGCTAACCATTTCTAAACACAAACCCTGTATTGTAACCAATTGTATTTTCTGTGAAGGTCAACCTGTAACAATCATCTTTTTTAGTACTGCCCATATTGTAAAAGATTATGGCAGGTGATATCAACATATCTGGTTTTATTATTTATCAATTGCATGACAATTGTCTCTGTTGTCGGAAAATAGTGTTTTTGATAATGACAAGAGAACAAGAGAACGGCTAAATATATATATTTATATATATTTATATATAGTAGTTATATAAACCTAACCTTATTCTTAGCCAAAGTCCATATTCATCAATCAAAATTTTCAGTCCATTCAGTCATACGTGAACACACCACAGCACACAATTAAATGCAGAGAAATTCTTCCTCTGCATTTAACCCATTCACCCAGTGGAGCAGCGGGCAGCCAGGAACACAGCACCCGGGGAGCAGTGTGTGGGGACGGTACCTTGTTCAGGGTACCTCAGGGGTGCTCAGCAGTCTTGGGAATTGAACCCACAACCTCCTGATCGCAGGGCAAACACCCCAACCACTACGTTACCAGATGCCCCATTCATGGCGTTCCTTGAGGAGTTCAAGCCGTTTTTGAATCCTTTGGTTTCAGAATAGAAAAGCTGTTCAAACTCTTCAGAACAAGAAGTTCAGAATTATTGTTTCTTCATATAATTGATTTCTTATCTACAATGATATAAATAGTGATTCACAAAGAATGAGCCACTTTAATATGTAGGAGAAAATGTAGAGAATATGTCAGTGCAATTGCAACAGCTTCAAAATGAAGCTGTTAAACTCTTGCACTTAATTTAGGTTATCTGTAGTTTAAATGTGTATATACTGTATGTTTTGATGCACTTCATGTATATCCTTTTTCCCCGGTTGTAATTTTTTATTCATTTCACTCTTTATCCTTTGTGTGTTATTCATGCTTTATAATTAAAAATAAATAAATAATATAAATAAATTAATATAAAAAGAAAAATAATAAAATAAATAAATAAATACATGCCTTTTTTCACGGCTGCTACGAGTGAATGTTTACATTCTTACATTTATGCCTACTTGAACACTGCCCGCACACTGCAATACTTGCATAAATTGCTACATTTGCGCGATGTTAACTTGATTACTTGTTTACATTGAAGGCATTTGCACTGTTTTTCACTGTATAACAGTGTGTGTGTGTGTGTGTGTGTGTATATATATACACACATATATATATATATATATATATATATATATATATTCACACGTAATATTTTGTTTTTTAGGTGAAGTCTTTGTAAAATACTTTAACAAATTTTAGGTGAAGTATTTGTAAAATATTTATGGATGTATAGGTTACATTGTAACCTCTCTCCCTTTTTTACCCTCACTGTTAGTCTTTGTGCTGCTGTTCTGTAGTATTCTATGTTACACCTATTGTGTCTCATTGTGTACTGAATGCATATGGCTGGGGTGACAATAAAGCTCTACTTGATTTGACTGCTTGACTTGATAAACTGAAAACAAATACTGCTATAAACTAACTTGGACACACACAGAGCGTCTGAAATCTACAGCACACTAAACTTGCCCCAGCTATAGAGCTGAACAGTGACAACTCACTTTTTCTGCAGATCTGGTTCCAGAAATAAAATTCCCATTCTTTTGTTGGAACTGAGTCTGAAGCACCCAGTTTAATCAACCATCTGCAAAGCCAATCATGACATTATAAACCAGGGGTATTCAACTCAGATTGCAGGAGGTCCACTAAGTCAACCCTCCCCTCCCTTCCTTTTTGCCAGACTAATAAAATCAGTTTAATTAACACATTTATTAAACAAAGTAACATAACGAATACTTAACAAATGTGTCTGATTGTTTGAACACTGCTGTCTTCTGTCCTCCAGATTTGTTTGGTACAGATACAAAAATCATAAACTCAGTGCAATAAAACCAGTAATTGCTTATTCTTGAACTGTATTTGGTGTTAATAATGTTAACTGTTGAGAATGTTCATTCCAGTTCAGAGAAAACAGTCTGATTTACAATCTGTAGCCAGAAGGTGGCAGGGTCATAAACTTCACACCTCTCTCAAACCCACATTTGCTTGCAGATCCATAAATTCAATCTGTAGAGATCAAGGATTAGCCCACTTGTACATTGGTTTAGCTTTTGGTGAAAATGTGGTGACATTTCTGACTGGAAAGGGACTCTGAATGAAAAAGGAGGATCTGGATGTCGTCATCTCCAAGGATGTTGTCAAAACAATCAATGAATTCTCAAGCCAGTTTTGGTCTGAACTTAAAACCAGAGTAAACATCTCTCTCACCTGGAATTTATTTAATAGTTGGAAAATATGTGAAATCTTTTTGAAAATGTCAAACCTCCTCTGGAGAGACTGTAGTCCTGATGCCAAATCACTCAGTTGTTCTTGCCCTGCAGTTAAAGTCATTTACGATGTGATGACATGTCAGTCAGAAAGCCCTTACTATTCATTTTTCTCTAATCTTGTTATAATATGTATTGTACTGCTCAATACAAGACTTTTAATGACCTTTTTAATGCTAAAATTGAAATTATCCACCAACAGTTGAATTCTGGAAATATCAGACACAGCTCACTCTATCCAGCTTTTCACAATCCCCCTCTTTCTTCTCTTTCTAGTTTTAAGCTTCCAGCTATGGCTGAAAGCTCTGGTTTTATTCAAAACTCTAATTATTCTACCTGTTGGTTAGATCCCCTTCATAATCTTTTGGTAAAACCTTGTCTACTCTCTCTGTCCCCTGTAATTACTGACTTCATACTGTCCTCCCTTATTTCTGGTATTGTACCTTCATCTCTCAGTTGTAATAATAATTCTGAAAAACCGGATGCAGACACCAACGATTTGAATGATTGCTGTCCAATATCAAATCTACATTTCCCTTCAAAAATACTTGAAAAAAACATTGCAGCCCAGGTTCACTCCCACCTTACTGACAATCATCTGTTTCAGCACTTTCAGTCTAGGTTTCGTCCATTTCAAAGTACAGGGAGAACCATGGCCAGAATCACTAAGTACCTGCTGATGGCAGCTGATTTTGTGCTGTAAATCACTTTGGTATTACTTGATTTGAGTTCAGCTTTCTACACTACCTCTCACAATATTCTCCTGGAAAGATTGGCATCCATTGGGATTATTTGCACCTCTCTTACTTGGCTTAAATCATATCTCTCTGGTCTGATTCAGTTTGTATTATTAGTGGTGTTGCCCAGGGCTCTCTTTTAGGCCCTCCTCGACTTATTATTTACCTTCTGCCTCTTGGCCACATCCTTTGGTAAATTGGTCCCACTCTTATGTGAGTCCAGTGTGGTTAAAACAAGTAATGTGATTAAATTAATATGAAGGAAAGCATGAACTGACAAAACATACACATTCTAACAGGCAGTAACCACTGCAGTGAATAAGTTTGAGATTTGTAAAAAAGTAGAATACTCATGAACAGTCTTTTCCCTTATTGTCCCCAGCAAAAAGTTTATTGCAGTTAACACCTCACTATGTC